>VXBO01007072.1:262293-332281 GCA_013400135.1 Rhinoptilus africanus
TGCGGCGTGGGGAGGGGGAGGGAGGCTCAGGCTCGCAGGAGAGAAGCCACCCCCTGCCCCTGCTCCCCTCGGCACCCTGCCCTGCTTCCAGGGGGAGGGGGAGACTGAGGACCGGGTGCAGGGCATCTCCAGCCTCCCCTCTCCTCCCACCACCAAGGGATAGAAGCTAGACCCCAGGAGGGCAGTGAGAGGGGAATGAGTTTTCTTATGCAGGGTCCATCAGAGTAAATCACATCCCAAATCCACTTAACCAGCTCCGTCAGGAGAGGGGACTTCTGCATGTGGATAAAGCCTGCATCCCTGTCCCCACTCCTCTTCCAGCTCTTGCAAAATCCCACCGAGCTGGGACCCAGCCACTGTGCACCCCCCGGGGTGACAGGCAGGTCCCTCTTGTCCGTACCAGGACACGGCTCTATGGGATTCCCTCAGGCAGGAGAGGGCAGCCCACCACCCACACCGAGCCCTCCTCCCTCCACCCCTGGGTGCCCCCTCGGCCCTGCTCCCTCCCCCCTCGCACACCATCTCTGCCTTGGGCACTTACTTTGCAGCGAGGCGAGGGGCTGTGCACCGACTCCTCGCGGCCCCGCATTCATTGGCATTCATTTGTCCCAGCAGCTTACGGCAATTTCTACTTCGTATAAAACAATAATAATAAAAAAAAAAAAAAACAAAACAAAGCCAAGAAATAAAAATAATAATCACCCAAGCCCCTTCCTCACTCCTTCCCCTTCAGTATCAAGGAGTCTCCTGTGCTGGCAGCCCACGGATGCCTGCCAGGCTCACGGGCCAGGAGCGAGCCAAGACTTGGGGTTCCCCCAAATTCAACCGATAATCCTCCCCCAGGACTGGCGCGGGCAGGTCCCCCTCGGGCCGGCGCTCCACTCCTGGGGCATGGATGCTGCAGGGATCCAGGAGAGAAAAGAGGTTGGGACCGGGCGCTGGGAGGGACATGGATGTGAAAGAGGTGGAAATTATAAGGCTGCCCTTGTCCTTTTAAATAGCTGCAGCCAGGGGACTCCGCTGGCTGGCTGGGGTGCCCCAGGTATCCGGTTTCAGCAAACATCAGCTAATGAGCAGAGATCCAGCCTCCGAGGGGCAGGTTCAGGGCTGCTCTGCAGGCACGGGGAGGCAGGGGGGCACCCAGGGCACCCCGCCGGCAAGGGATGGAGCAGGGATGAAGCTGCAGGGTGGAAAGCAGGGTGCATGTCCTTAGACTGCAAGGTCTAGCAGGGAAAGGACAAGTCCTGAGAGGTGCTGAGCATCCAGCGTGGGTCTGGGCATCAAAGCTCAGCCACCCTAGGGTCTTACTCCACAGAGGTAGGGGTCACATAATCCCCCAAGACAGGGTGATGGACCAGACAGAACTAAAGCACCTCAAACCTAGATACGGGCACTAAACTTTGACACTCCCCATGAAACGAATACAGCCACAAATAGGATCAACATAAACCCACCGAGTACCTGAACGTGAAGCTAGAGAGGAATGATGTTACACTCAGAGCAGAAAATTCAAGGACTCACTGGTCTGACTCAGCAATACAGGTTTTACTCGAAAAACTGACCTCAGAATGTGGCCAAAAACTAAGGTTTCTACCATAAATGAGATCTCCCATACACGTGACATCTTCTGTTACCATGCATGCTCAGGGCTCCTCTCCTTTAATGCATATATTTGACTTTTGGCTGCGGTTTTGCATCTCCCAATTTCTATAAGCATAAGATTTTATTCATACCTTTGCTCTGAAGCCTCTGCATTTTGCTTCCTTGCTTGCTATAACAGCTGAAGCTTTCAGTAACAATAAAAATTTGAAACAAGCAGTGTTATGACTGGGGTAGATAACAGTCTTGCAGCCCACTGTCCTCAAGAAAGCCTTTTCAGAAGAGAACAGCTAAGTTACGCATCTGGATACTTATAAGAAATTCCTGTGCCCAGACAAACCTGTTCCGAAACCCTCTGGAAGCCCAGGAGCTCAGCCGGCCCATCCACACCACCTTTACGGATCGGGACTTTAGGGACAAAAGGCAGTCAGGTAGCTTGTCAGAAATCACATAAAATCTCGATTTTTCTTAGCTATTTTTTCCCCAGCTGTTATTTCCATGTTTCTCAGTCACGCATTCCTCACTGAGAAACATATTCTAACCAAATCTAACTGTTTAAGATAAAGCTTTACTCTATATATATAAAAAAAAAAAGCTTGCAAAGAAGTGTGTGGAATTTCCTAATGTTGTTGAAGACACCTTGTATCCTCCTGCCCTTTTCTACCTTTTCTCTCTTCCAAAAGCAGCGAGTATTTAGTAACCTTCCTTCCCTACAAAAATCCGGCCACACTACCCAGAGAAGAGCAAGGCCCTGGCTTCCCAGAGGCGGGGAATAGAGAAGAAAGCGAAAAGATGTGCTGCATCTTTTTGCAAAGATGAACGCAAGTGGGACGCGTGTGGGTAGCTGGCAGGGACTGGCAATGCCTCAGGTCCACAGCACTGCACCAAGGAGCACCACAAAACACCCTCCGAGCCCCATCCTCAAATCTTCTACACACACTTAACTTTGCTCAGACGAACGCTTTCAAACCGACCACATGTATAAAAGCTTTTCTAGCATGGAGACGTAAACGGAGCTCAGCAGTAGGAAAAAGGGAATTAGTTTAAAACAAAAGGAAACCCAACACTGCTGAAGCCAAAGCTAGTGCCAAGTGAATTCAGGTTCAAAAATTAGACCTCATTCTTCAAAAAGAGAAAAGCCACAACATATGATCTGAATAGAAATATATTTAGCAGATTTATTTTTCTTCCCTTCCAAATTTAAATAGAAGCCATTTTAAAGCACTAAATAAACTGAAGTAAATCAGCATAGCAGTGAAATGAAAAAAAAAAAAGGAAAAAAAAAAAAGGATTTGGAATTGACTGTTCTAGTTTAATTAGCCAAAATAAGAAAAGTACAGGGGAGGAGGAAATGCCACCACACACCACACAACATTGGGAACAGAACACTTGCTTTTGACAAAACGCACCTCTCCAAAAAAGCAGCATGTCATTACTGCCTGAATAAATACAGCATTTAAAATGTTCATCTGTATTTAGCCAGTTTCCAGAAGAATCAGTACCCACCTCTCCTCAGGATCTCTACCTTGGTTAAGCATCAAGGCTCTTATTAATATAATTTTGTCTCTTTGCTCCTCTTGGAAAACCAAGCGTGAAGGCTTTATAGGAGCCATGGTGGGCAGGGTTACAGCTGTGTGACATGACTCACGGTGCCCAGCTCCAAGGAGCAGAGGAATCCCAGACACTAACCCGAGTTTGCCCTCCCAGTTTGGCTTGGCCTAAAGGACACCACTGAATTACAGTTCAATCGTTTTTACCTTTGCACAAGTCTGAAAAGTATCCTGAATCACACACTGCCCCCAGAACTCACAAGGAATTATAGGGATATATTTGGATATATTTAGATAATTGCCCTATTCAGGTTTAAAACCGTGGCATGAGCAGGCAGAAGGCACAGGCAGTACGAAACCCGAGGCACCGGAAAAACTTACGGGAGGGGTCAAACAAACATATGAAGGAGAGGTGGGATAAAGAGCCTTTCTCTCCTCTCTGGGCTGAGAATCTGTACCCAGCCTGGATGAGGGCTAGCTAAACTTGGTACCTGGCTACGAGTTCCTGGAGCCACAGGGAAAGGGGAACCCCCACCCTGTGGGAAGTGCCTCTGCCAGGAAGGGGTGACAGTCTCTGTGATCATGGGAGGACACAGCTACGTGGCCATGAGGTACGTCCCAGTAACACATATCGCATAGAGCAGGGCTACCAGGGTGGGCTTGATCCCCACCTGTAGACCCAGCAGGAACAGCAGATTTACCATCCCCGGGAACAGGACTCACGCCCCAGCCCACACACGGTCACAGCAATCCGGGCAGTGGCACCGGCTGCACGAGTCTCCTGCTCACAGGGACACCTTGTTGAGGGCTGACCTAGCACCTACGCTGCAACAAGCCCCTGGAAGCTGTAGGCAGGGGCCGTGGTCCCAATCCTTGCCTGTCAGGGTGGCACTGAAACCATTTCTGTCCCTTCTTGCTCCCTTCGAGGGCAGCCCAGCCCCTCTGCCGTTGTGTGCTCCACACTTCACTGGGATGCTCATTCCCTGCACAGGATTTCTTGAATCCTATACAACTTTTCTGTTCAGAACCTGTATGTAACACGACTGTACCAGCACATGTCACGTTCATGACTCCATTTGAATGACTGGCACAAGTTCAGGCCCTGGACTAAAGTCTTCCCTACCCTGTAGGGTCCCAGTCATGAGCACAAACCTGCTGAGGAGCTTCATTTGGCTGCTGAGAAGTCTCTGCACCCATCCATGGCAGAGTCAAGGTCTCCATGAAGGCAGAAGCTGGCCCGACTGGTGTCCAGTTAGCCGATGTTCCTGCTCGTTTTCTCTTTGTGGTTTCAGCCATCACTGTGAGAACAGGAGGTTTCAGCTGAGGAGCAGAACACGCAGCACTTCTGATTTTAGGGACTGCTGTTTGACAACTATTATGTGATGCAAAAGCTGCTGTAGGTTATGTTTCTTGTTCACAGTGTGCTACCGAGGCTATTAATTATACAGGAGATGTGCAGAAAGCTCAAAATAATGTATGTAACGAAGGTACTGCCCAGTGCTATTTTCCCCCCTCTCCGCAGCCTTTCTGACAAACCCTATCCCATCCTGTGCCACAGGCCAGCGGCGACACGTTTGAACTTCTGCAGCCGTTTGATGTAAAATGTTTTAAATTCTTTTCGGGAACAGTCAAGGCTTTTGTCTCTTGACCGGTGCTGTGGGGATGCCATGTCTGGCAAAGACTGATCTTTCTCTGCTTTCCAACTATACCCTATCACACCGGGCTGCTCAGCCAGCCGCGAGGTGGGAATGGCTGTTAATCATTAAACGGAGCCTTTTTCCATCGGAATGAAAGGAAACGCAATGCAGCGATGCAAGTCCAAGCCCACCCCTCCCGAGGAAATGCTGCCTGCTGATTACAACTCTGTCATACACATCTATTTAGATATTTAGAGAACTGCAGTTTTATAGGATGGCTGTAAAACAAATTGTTCAGCTGATGTTACAAGCAAGCAGCGTTGAACTGACAGGTAAGCCATCAGCATGCTTCGACAGGGAAATATCATAGCTCCTGAATCCTCACTGTCGTTATTTAAGATACCAGGCTTAAATAAAGGCTGATGAAGGCTGCCTGGTTTTGCTAACGTCTCTTTGTTTCCCCTGTCTGTCCATTTGTTCCTAAGCTACATTCAGTCTATCCCTGCTTTCGGATCTATTCAGTCGCTGGTGCCACTGGAAAATACAAGAGAGTCGGCAATACTGGGCAGCTTGGAGCCTTGTCCTCCAATCTAAACACCAGCCCAGGCTGTTCTGCCGTCTTTGGCATAGCCTGGGGCTCCTGTGCTACATTTTGAACTGCACAGCAAATAACCAAGGCCAGTTTCCCCCTTTTACCATTGACGAAAAAAATAATCCACCGTCAAAATCCCCTTTGGGCTGCTGCTGTCTTCCAGTCTGGAGGTTTGCTGGTTAAGCGCGGTAACGTGTCAGCCAGCAGAAGTGCTTTTCCCAGTGGTGTGCCAAAGGACCCTGCTGGGTTGGTGGAGGTGGATGTGTGCTGTCCTGGGCGAGTGCAGGTAACGCGATCTTTCTCTAAAGAAACAGCCCAATCTTTTCTTCATGAAACAGAACCACCCTGAGAGTGCCTTCTCCCGGGGCAGACATGGATGTTACACCAGCTGGTGATCTAAATAATTTCCTGCACATTAAGGAAAACTGCCACTGTGGCTGCT
This sequence comes from Rhinoptilus africanus, assembly GCA_013400135.1. Lineage (NCBI taxonomy): Eukaryota > Metazoa > Chordata > Aves > Charadriiformes > Glareolidae > Rhinoptilus > Rhinoptilus africanus. The sequence goes on from VXBO01007072.1 coordinate 268,114, forward strand.
TAGCTACAACAGCAAGAGAGACAGAAACTAAGCCTGGGTCAGATTCTGACTAGTTTCAGTGGGGAGGGAAAAGGAGGAACAAGTTATAAAACATCAAAACAAATTTTTGTTATAACAAATATTTAAGGTAATACTATATAAACCAAAATGAAAATAAATGGTTTTTTACAAGTAAAACAAGATGTATATTTTGTTTCCAATTTTGATTTTGAAAGTGGAAAGTTATCGGTTCCAGCTACTTTAGGAAAGATAATGCCTGTGTACTGGTGCTGGGCAGGCCTGGGGAGCAGTTTACTGGTAAAAGGGAAATTATACCTGCCTTCTGTCTGGAAGAAATTGAAGTGGAAATGGTAAGTCCAGGGCAAAAAAGAAGGAAGGGCAAGACTAGACAGAGTTGAGATGAGCATCTCTTAGGCTCCACCCTGCGCTGGGCTCACTAATGACACCAAAAAAGCTTCTTGAGCAGAGACAAGGATGGGAGACCCCTTGCACGTACACACCCCCGTACATTAAGCAAAAGCTTGTACTCCACTATGTTCTAGGACATAACACCACGACGACTGCAGTTTGATTTGCATAGTCTGAGAGTAACTTTAAGATACAAACCAACCATAATAGAGAATTGCTTCAGGTGATTTAAACCACAATGTCCTGTAACAATTATATTCATCTGTTTCTGCAACCAGCCGCCCGTCCCTGTTCTGATGAAAAGGGATGTGGCTGGTTCAGGAGAAAGAGGTGTCGCCTCGTTTCCTCACAGTTGTTTGGTCCTGGATATCTCAGACTGACCCCATTGGCTTTTCTCTGCCTGGAGGCAGCAGTGCCCGAAGCATCACCCACTAACCTAGATCTCAGCACAGCTCGGTTTTGGTTTTCACTATGCCAGTGACCTGCAGGGTGACCTGAAGCAATTTAAACCATTGCTTTTGTGCCACTATTTTCTTGTCTCTAGAGTCGAGCTTGTGATATAGATCACCTTATGTGTAAAGATGTTTAAGACCTTCAGACACAAAGCACTGCCAGCAAACTGTTATTACTTTACTAGGCAGTTGGCAGCAGCTTCTCCTGCAGGAGAAAGTGTAAATCTATTTCCCAACCAGCTTTTATATTCACCACAACCTGCCATCGTCCAGATGCACAGTTCATTAGAGATCGTTCAGTATTATCTGGCTGTGAAGTCCCGTGTGAAAAAAACCCTTGCTGATTAAACATGCAATTCAAATACATCTTCTGGAGTACAGTAGACAATTCCCCGCGCTTTATCTGCACTGACTGAAATGCAATCTGTGCCACTTAGAGCAGAACAATGCTCGATTTCTTCATACTTTCTTTGAATTGTTAACACATAAAGCAGAAACACAGCCCATTTTCACAGCGAAGTTCTCGTCTGACATACTCAGTATGTTAACCGAGAGTATACAGATCTGCTTCAAAGCTAATAGGCTTTTTTTCTTCCAGCAAACACACTTCTTCACATCTGCACACTCTCTCTCTCTCTCCACTTCAACAGCAATAGTATTTGGTAAAGCTCTCCAAACTGGAGCCACTGCAGAAAGACTGTATTTACTGATGTTTGGGTAAGAACTAATAAGAGACCTGGTTGTGTCTCTGTTCCTCCAACTCCAAGAAAAAAAAAAAAAGTCAATATTTATACACCCACTGGTGAAATAAATCCCCTCCTCCCTGGCGAAGAGGGAAATAAAATGAAGTGATTGAAATGGGATTTCATGGAAGGAGACTTTGTTTGTTTGCTTGTTTGTTTTCAGAGCTTGAGAGGTGTCTGGTTTGGGTTTTTTAAAATTTTATTGTAATTGAAATGTAATTGTACTGTACCTTTTTTATCAAACTGCCTCCACAGTGGGACCGTTCATTAAGGACTGAAAGCCCAAGAGCCCTTGCATGCTGCTAGACCCACCCCTGGATCTGGTGGACACAAGGCTCAGGTAATGTCAGGGGCTGGACCATCTCCATTCCCACTGAACACCCTCTCCGGATGCACTCAGCTCAGCCCTGATGGGGTCAAACTTGCTGAGTGAGAAGTGGTTAAGGTTCCAGCAAGTTAGATACAGTATAAACAATTTCATCAGCATTGTTTTAGCTCTGCTGGCAGGGAGATCCCGTCCAAAGCCTGTCAGGGCCAAAAGAAAGACTCATACTGGCTTCTCAGGCCTCCAGAACGTGCTTGGGTTTCACCAGGGCTTCTTGCTTGTATAGACCCATGGCTAACTCCAGCCTTTCTGGTGCACAGTTCCTTTGAACGGGACAGATCGACCAGTAAGAGATTTGCTCTTTGCCTCAGACAAACAGCTTTGCTGCTCTTCCCCCTCCACCTGCATTAAAGCTCTTGGGCTTGTCTGCTCTGCATGATTCGCAAATCCCTTTACTAAAGCAATAATCAGATCATCGGGGACTTTGATCCCATCGACATGCTTGTTGAAGGTAGTTTCTCTCTCTGCCAAAGGCAAATCCCCCTGAACTACACACCTGGACCAAATCCCTCACAGCTCGGCAGCGCTTGGATTTCCAGTGGGAGCTACCCCATGGCAGCCAACCAGCGTATTAACTGTGCAGCATGACTGACATCTCCGCACCGTTAGTCAGGAGAGCCTTGATTTTAGTTAGGATTTTCCTATCAAAAGTATCTATTGTTCAATCCTACATAATGAAGTCACTCTTCCTATTATTGTTGGTTTTTTTAAAAAAAAAGAATTCAGAATCCTTTTGCACAAGATACCTAAAGTTTTTATAGAAGAGAGCGTCACTGGGATGCATTTCACTAAGCTGCCAGAAAAATGTTTCCTGGACTAGCTGCTCCGTAGCAGGCAGCGTATCAGCCTTCCTAACGTGGTTTTGGAGGATTTAAACTGCCAAGCTTGTCCTTGATATAAACTGACGGCATGCCACTGACTGCAGCTGGGCATCCCCCACTCACCAGGTGGAGACCTGGGAGCAGATTTGTACGTACTTGCAAACAGAAATCAATACAGAAATATTGCCAGCACTCAGTAGCAACCTCTCCGTGATTTCAGGGATAAAAAAAAAAAANTTAGGGAAAAAAAAAAAAAAAAAAAAAAGGAGTGAATGTTAATAAAGTTGGTAAAAATCCTGCCTTTCCACTGCTCACGGTTACGGCAATAGAACTACAATAAACTTCTATGCGTTCAGCTGAGATTTATAATTGTAGAATAGCATGGAGAATTTGGCCCTTACATCTTTTGGAGAGGTAACCAAAGGGGTAAGTCCTCACTTGCAGCATCCAGTGGCATCCCTATAGATGAGCCATTGTACAGACCAAAAATCAAGACATTTAAAACCTGCTTCCCATTTGCCGTTCCCCCAAAGGCTGTGGGGTTGAAGAAGAGCCTTGTCACTGATGAAGGTTAGTTCAGGGTCAAGTTCTACACTCCAAAAACCAAGGAAGAAACACTGTTTACTCTCCAGTTTCTTAGAAAACAGTCAAATCCCTCTTCATATGGAACATCTCATTTGTGTGTCAACAGCAAACTTTTCCACTGGCAAACTCACCCTGCTTCAACATTTGCTTCATATATAAATGAAATTTATGCTTTATCAGTGCCATCTTGCTTCATAGCCAGCCTGAACACCTGCCTTTCTTCTGCTACAGTGTTTTTCTCTGGCTTTTCTTCATTATGAGCTAACATTAAACTATTTCTTGTTTAGATTAAAAAGGGCAATTTTTAATCCCATTCTTTTGCTCAGTGTATCTTGAGATGCTCTTCTCTGAACGGCTCTGACTGTGACTCTTTTCCCATCAAATTCCACATTCAGCAGGCAAACCAGACCAAAACTCACCGTAAGACTTGCATTAATCAGCAGAATGCAATAAATGAGGCTATTTAATATTTTACGTCTTCAAAGCCTTGAATAAGCAACAATACTTTAATATTCTTGTCAGTGGGTACTCCCCAGGCAGGGCGCAGGTACAGTATTTTCTCTGTAGCACTGCTGTAGTGCCCCTGAGCCCCGCTGCCGAATGGCTAACGCAGCCTCAGTCCTTAATTGATGTGGCTACCGTGGCTTTCACCTTTGCCTGACTCGAAATAACATACACAAAACACCCAAACCAGCCATCCCCATCAAACGCATGATGAACAGGTCGTTAGTACAAAAACCACTTTGATGCCCCTAACGTGCCTTTCATCATAGAATCCTGAAAGCACTTTGCAGTTATTAACGTGATCCCTAATTCACCACCCACCCACGCAGTTTTCCCTGATTTACCAGTTGCATATACAGAAAGCCGCAGATACACAAGGGTGCGATTCTGAAAGCGATGCCTGAGCGCTCACACATTCCCCTGCAATCTCTGGGAGCTCTACTTATCACCCTAACTTCAGAAAATAAAATCAGGCCTTCAGTATCCTGTCCCATCCCGGTCCCAGTGAGTAGCAGAACAAGGAGGAGAACCCAGGCGCCTGGCCCCACCATGCCACAAGTCCTCTCAACACCATTACAAAACACACCTGGCCTACGTACAGGTCAGCAAAGGGAAAAAAATAAAGTTTCTCTGTACTCTTCACCCCTTCATCCTGAGCAGTTTTTGGTTTTCGGCTTTTTTTTTTTTTTCTTTTTTTCTGACATCCCATTATTAAACAACAGGAACAAACTAGTTTCTGGGTAAAACTTTCTCCAAAGTAGCTGGAAGATAGCAAGAAATTGCCAAGCTTTCTATTTTCCTCCTTGTCCTTTAAAGGAGAAGTAACGTTGAATTAAAATATTTCTAAACAGCACTGATCAGCATTTTATTTTATAGCTTCGATTTTTAAATTTGATTTTATTTTTTTTTAGTTCAACAAAGACCACCCTCTCCCCCTAGCAATACTAGGAGGGGACTATGTGGAAAATTATAGATTCCAGAATTTGCAAGAGAACCACAAAAGCTTAATTATAGTTATTGACATACCAAACACCCACTGAAGGCTTAATCTTCCCTTGGCCAGAAATAACCACACAAAGTGAAGGTAGCAGACTGACATCAACCAACCTCAACTAGGGACAGCTTATTAAAGCACCGGGGCACGGAGACGTGCATTGCTCACCTCCTATCACAACCTAGAGGAGACACAAGTGGGTTGCTGTCACCCCACCAGCACTAAGGATCTGGTTGGTTTGGGGTGAATTTTATCCCCCCCAAAGAGGGTTGCTCAGGTCACCCCATCCAGATGTCTTTCTCCCAGCAAAGGCCTGAAATCGCTCCCGTCTCTGCTGTGAGATTCCCTACCTGTGTTCTGCCCCATTAAGGCACAGTGCGCCCGTGCTGCTCCCATTCTGCGTGTGTGCACCCCATCCTCCCGGGTACCCCAGTGACGGTGCTGGAGGGAGGCAGCCTTCAGCTGCAGGAGAGCTTTGCAAAGAGGGGTGCGACATCCCTGGGAATTAGCAAGTGCCTGGACTGGCCTGCCCCAGCCCAACCCTGTTTGCTCGAGGGCTGTGCTGGCAGATCCTGAAGGAATGGCGCTTGTGGGCAGCTCGCTGCCCTCCGGGCAGACTCCCCGCCGCCAGCAGCTGCAGTCACATCAAAGACTGTATGTCTAAAGCCACGCTAAAAGGGTTAGAGAAGGTGAAGCATTGGCTGAGGTGTTCCCAGGGAGCGCAAGGAGACTGAGCATCAGCCCCTCTGGAAGGATCCTGCAGGAAAAGCATCGCCACGTGGCATTGCCCGAACACACCGCTAACGGGGCCCAGCAGCGATCAGTGATTTATGGCCTGTCCTGTCACACTGCTCGCACAAAGCCCCACAAACTGCGAACACGACCTTGTGACAGCCTTGGAAAGGCAGGGAGGAGCCCCATTAACCAGGGAGATGAGGCACAGGCAGCAGCAAGGACTTGGTCATTGTCACAGGCAAAGATTGATAAAGAGCTGGGGAGACAAAGCAGAGAGCTGCCAGAAACAACTCTCATTTATTTTCATTTCATCAGCATGGAAAGTCCCTATCTCTGTCCCCACAAACCACAGGATGTTTGGGTTTTTTTGAGGGGATGAGGAAGGTTTGTTCAACCTGGGCTGCATTTGCCCCAAGGCCCTGCACGCCTGTCACCTTCGGCTGCAGTCGTGGAGCCACGTTTGTGCAGTGGTTCCCAGTGCTCTGCACAAACAACAACAGGCTGGACCACAAAGCCCTCATTTAGCCTGGAGTGAGTGTACTCCTGCAAAAACCCGCAATGAAGCTTTTAGGAGCTGTAGGAGTAGACAGCTGACCACAGAAACACACGTTTCCCATTTACCCAGCACCTTGCACCTCTTCCATGGGGCCGTTAAAGACCACGTAGAGGAAGACCAAGGGCTGGATGTGCGGCACCGCAGGCTTGGGCTGCGTGGGGCTCGAGGGAAAAGCAAGTTCAGGTAGGCTTAACAGCAGCCTGAGTGCTTCCAGCAAGTCCCCACGCTCGCGTATGTTTTTTTCCCCATCAAGGGATACTACCTTTGCCTTGTGCATGGATGTTACCCGGCACAGCTTCAGTACCCATCCCCTCCCAGCAGCCTGGGTTTCCACACCATACCTGTTTGATGCAGCGGTGTTCGTGTAAAAGGCTTTGATGGGAGCTGTTCCCCAGCCAAGGCACAGGGTGGACAAAAATCTTTTGTAAGAAGGGAGAGGTTGGAATGAACCCTTTTCTGTAGTGGCACATACATCCAGGAAATTTGTCACTTAACAGCATGGCCACGTGCCCCACGCATACCCTGGCCAACATGTTATTTGATTCACAGGTGGCACTTCTGCAACCCCAGACACAGCCCAGGGGCTGCAGTAAAACTTCTAAAGGAGATGGCCAGTGTTGGGCAAAGCAGAGACCTTCCCAGCAGAAGTGTGGTACCAACACCTAGATACGTGGCTACAACAACGCTTGGTGCTCATTTATAAGTGTGATCGAAGAAACCTCCTTAAATACGGAAGAGAGAAAGTAAAACGAATAGAAGCTAAAGCTGAATGGGCTGGTTATTGAAAACAGCATTAAACTTATTTGTTTCTCATCTCCTGTGCACCAGTTTTAGTTCCCTGAATAGCTACAGAATTCATTGGCGTTATTCCTAATTTTACAATGATTTGGGAGAAGAGGGGACAAAGGCAAGCAAACAAAGCTAATTGCCTTCAGTGTTTTGTTTATCTGTTTTTTGTTCAGCCAAACAAAGAGGACGTTCAGGTCCAAGCTGACTGGGGAGCCACAGAACCCTTTTGCTCGGCTGGTCTGTTTAAAAACAGTTTGCAATTTTGGCATCCAGCATCTTCAGCAACTACTACCAGCAAGTACTTTCTTATCTCCATCTGGTCACTATAGAAACTCTGGTGACTTCAGCCACTATTACTACAGATTAATCAACCTTGCAAAGCCCCTCCAAAAAAGCAGGAAGTCCTCCAAGAACCAATCCCTCCGTCATAAAAAGAACAAAGCCAGGAGGAGATTAATCACTGGATGCTATTTCCAATGCAAAAGTCCAAGCAGGAAAAGTCTCGATTTTAATAACAAAGCTATGCACTCTCACCCATCCATACCAACAGGCCTTTGTTCTTTGTGCCAGAGAAGAACACGCTGAGCAGAAATGTAAATAATATGGCATGCTGCGCAGGGAGAGCATGCTGCTGGCAAGAGGCAGCGGAATATGGAGTACATGAACCAAAACCAACCAGTTTTGCCAGCTTTGGTTGCCTTCTCTGCGTCAGCCAGCATCTAAGATTTCCCTGCACAGTCTGAGCAAAGCAGCAGGACTCCCAGCATCAGGCAGAGGAGCAAAGCAAGGAAAAGGGAATCTGGGATGACAAACCCAACCTGCTCTGATTTCTCTAGTCAGGAACAAAGTCCTGGTTGAACAGACGTGCCAAAGGTGCGAAGAACTGAGGTCACCTGTACCTGTAAGTCCTCGAGAGAGACTCTAGCAAAACAAGAACACCAGGTGTTAAGTAACCCGGTGAGGAACAGGCACGGCTACCTCCGCGTTCCTGTGAGATGACCGCAGGACTGTCTCGGCGCTGCAAGGTGGGACGGGACAGACTTCAAGCAGCCACCCAAAAGAGAAAGCTGAATCTTAACAGTAATAACGAAAGCCTCCTAAAGTGCCACAGTCAGCAGAGCACTTGAACAGGCAGCCTACGGGTGATGCTGATGCAGCGTCACCATTTTAGTCCTCGCATTTTCTCAAATAGGTAGCAGTGTTTGGAAGGGAGGTGTTAAGGATCAAAAATGCTGCTACGAACTCTTAGAAATGTGCAATAGTAGAGGTTTCCTAAGGCCCTGGGACTGTGAGTATTCCCTTTCTCATTCAAATAAAACAAACAGAACGTGTTGTTAGTAATTTGTATTTCTAGAAGGAAAACCAAAAAAGTCAGCTTTGAAAAGACAGCTACTAAGTGAAGCTGCAAGTCAGAAGGCTAAAAAAAGCAGCTCCAAATCTATTATCTTTATTATGACATTGTGAGCATGACCTTAAGCCATCTGGAAATTGGCATTGCTGAGTATGTCCCCACTGGACACCAGCACAAAACTTCCTGATTCCCAGCAGAAGGAACAGCTTCGGTACCTGCCCGTAGCAGCCTGGTGGAGCGTGTCCTGCCCACCCCTCACCCGTGCCTTGCTGCTGGCAGCAGCTCACGGAGCCACTAACCTGTATCCTGATGCCACCTGCTCCCGTTCCGGGACATAAAGCCAGCCCTGAAAACCGGCCCTTGATTTGGGGACTAGGTTGGAGTTTTAGTATGCTTTCCCAACCCTTGCTGTGCCCACTGGCTTGAACACCTTTCTCAAATGAGATTTTACAATAATGGTTTAACGCTTCAAGTTACAAAGCTTGGGAGCTTGGGAATAAGTCTTAAAGTTAGGTTTCTGGATGCTTTTATGTTTCTAGAGTACAATAGGCTGCCTTGTGGCACTAAATGGAGGATGGATTTGGTAGAGCCTTATACAGTGTCCAGCAAAAGGGTGCCTAACCAGCTCAGGGCTTGTTGCTCAGTAACCATAGCTGTTACAGTGCCCGCTCGACAAGAATTTGCCATTAATCCTTCCAACTCAGCTATAATAACTCTTTTTTATTTATATTATTTTCTGTCCACACAGTCCTTTTTCAGAGTAGACCCACAAGGAGCAAGGGAAGGTAAGAAACAAGGAGAAGCCAATGCAAACAGTTTGGGAGGGACTCTGAAAAATAGGGCAAGTTTCAAAGATTTCCCTTTCGAGTGCCCTTCACTCGCCTCATGTCAGGGAGGGAGGCACAGAGGAACCAGGTCACTGAATGCAGGAAAAGTCAAACAAGCAAATCTCAGGTGAAGCCCCTGAGGTCAGTATATCATGATCCTGTTCCAAAGAGAAGAGTTTCTGCTAAGCTTGACGGAAAGGTTAGCAAGATGGGCTTTAAATAAACTAAGGAGGTGGAACACATTAATGTCCCGCCCAACTTGCTTTTAAAACATCAAGGAAAATGAGACAGAAAAATTAATCGCAAGGGTTGGGTAACTAAACCATTTTACACTGGGATGAAAGCCAGGAGGGGAAAGGAAACCAATAGCCCACTCTAAAGTCATGTTGGACATGGACCTGCATTTTGACAAAGGGCTTTTGAGTCTTGTTATTTGTAAGGCTCTTAGAAACCACCTTTCATTAACATAATGGAAATAGAGCTCGTCGTCTTCGTTTGTAAACACAGAGGGAGGCTAACACACTAATGCCAAAGATTTTGAAAATAACTAGTTCAAGGTGCTTCCACTTTTGTAACCCTACTTATGATCCCAGAGCAAACCCTATTGTTTCAATAGCTTGATTTTCCAAAAGCACTCCACATCTTCACCCAGAAATTCTCGTATACATAGGAAAGGGTTTCCTGCACCCCAAAACACTGATTTGATGTCCTAGCACTTCCCTCATCTTTTCCTGTTCATTACCTACTTTTTCCTTCTGCTTGTAAAACATCAGTTGACAAACACTGAGCATCATTTTAACAGTCTTATGATTTGAGATTACTCATTTTTCTCCTACACGCACTCTGCATAAAAGCTTGCTGTCCTAACAAGTGATCTGGCTCATTATTGTGGTTTTCCAAAATGAAAAGAAGAAATAAGCTAAAATGACTGTCATTTCCAAGATTATTGCCAAGGTGCTGCTCTCTCCCCTCCTTACAAATTACACCCAAAACAGTTGGATGCTCCCCCTGGTTTCACTGGGGTGGTGCGAAGACAACAATCACCCCAATAAATGCCTTGGCTGGGTTCAGAAGATCCTTGCTCCCTTCTGGCTTTCTGCCCTCTCTTTAGCAACCAGACAGACCCAGGCTCTGCAGTGAAAGAGACTTTCACACAAAGCAGCAATTCCAGCTCAATTTTCCATTCTGTGCCCTTGACTGGCAGCCCGTGGTGCTACCCCAGGAGCTCACATGCTGGATGCACCGTTCCTCCTTGCCCTCAGCAAACGCAGCACGGAGGTAAAACTAACAGTATTTCATACCATTTGGTTCTGGGACTCTCCTGTGACATCAGAGCGCACTTCAAACTATCTATCAGCTCAAACCAGATCCAGGGGTTCACCACAGAATACAACTGGTCTCACTTTCTGCATTTCAGCCTGACACCACCCAGGTGTTTCCTCAGTACAAGACTTGGCAGTTGCAGGATGTGCAAGTTTCTTCCTGGTTAGAGCATCCCAGAACAAGCACAGACAAGGATTTACTGGAGTTCAGAGATCAGACCGGATGGCGAGAGACATTCACAATGGATTTGGGAGGCTCAAAAATAGAACTTACACCTTCTTCCTGCACTTCCAATAACTATAGTTGCTTTAACACATGCCTCTTCCTCACTTCTGCATCCTTGTGCTAACTCTTTTTCTATTATATACATGTTTTCCCCACATCCTTTAAACTGCAATAGATTTTTTTTTTAACATCCTTTTATACTATACACATCAACAGAAGTTATTAGTTTCCTTAGGCCATAGGTGTGTATACTGCAAAGCATATCCCCTCTATATTGTACCAAAAGAAGCCTGGCCATCTCCAACCTCCTTCTATTACTTGGCATGTTGTAGAAACTCCAGGCACCCGGCTGGGGCCCTCTTTGTGCTCAGGCTGGACAAGTGCAAAGAAAACGTTCCCTGCACTGAAGACTCCACAATTGAAATTTTTAAGAAAAGGGGGAAAAAGACCCCCAAGGGGACACTAACCCCAGATCACACAAGCCACAGATTTCACATCCTACCTCCCTTCCTTCACTTAGGGACAAAGCAAGCTTAGAAACAACCCAAGACTTGGACAAGCTGAGCAAGCCCCGACCAGCACATTTTCTTTTTAGTGCACTCAGCTGAAAGAAACCCATGTTATAACTTTCTCAGGCCACTCAAGAGTATCATATCACAGTGACTATTCCCTGTTTTAACATCATTAGGCAGTATGCATGCAAGTCTGGCGGGCTTTACACACATCAGCCATGTGCTGAAGATAATGAGTTACCGCAAATTTGCCAATTTATTTTTGGAAAGTGTCTGATAAAGGCTGATAGTTCTAGCTTTGACCCACTATCCCAGATAAAACCTTATTCACAGTAGCCAGAATATTCAAAGAACACCACCAAAAAAAAAAAAAACCAACAAAAAATCCCCCCAAAAGAATTCATTCCACCACCACAAAAAAATCAAAGCTGCTGTGGACATGAGAGGGAGAAGCTCTGGTGCTGTGGACAGAAGGTATGCCATAAAACTGCAGATATTAACTGTACCTTCCTCTAGAGCTTGTGATGGGGCTTTTGGCTTCACCGCAGGTTCATTTACTGTGGAGACAAGCGTGGAGTTCATCCATGCTTCCTTGCCCATTACACATTCCTCCCTCCCTGTTCCAAATTAATGAGAGTTTCTGCTCACTCAGCAGAAATTAGATTGGTCTGCTTTAAAAAAAGGGCAATTAGGAACCTCTGCTTTTGCTGGGCTTCTTGTGTGCCAGGTGAGAACAATAGCGAGAGAGCAGAGAGGTAGGGTAGTGGGGTTACAAGCGTCTCCAGGCATCCAACTTGTAGAGCTAGCAAAGTTCTCCCTGGCAAGTGCCAGAGTTTCTGCCCCACATAATACTTTCTCCAGGCTCATTTACCTTGTCCTGCAGATCTTTGTCAGCAGCAGTAGTCTCTAGTTGTCTGTGGCCATGAGAAAGACAAGGGGGAGCCCTGCAAGGCTCCCATCCCTGCCCCGTGTCCCCCGAGGTAAGCTGCAGAGCCTATCTGTTTGCTTAGGCTTTTCCTGATCTAAGTGGGAAAAGCTCTTTCCATTCTTGGAACAGGGGAGGAAAGAACTACTAGTGCTGTCGGCATTGCTCGCCAAAGCAATTCATCTTTTGTGTATGAAGTTTCTAAAGCTGCAGTTGTAAGGACATATAGAGGTGGAAGGACATCGCTGGAAGGACACGCTAATGCAGGTGTGGGAGCAGAACAGTCCAGAGAGGAGAAAGGGGAGAAGGTGGGGAAAGACAGCCAGGATCTCCATTCAAGTTTCCATTTTAGAAGCCATTTTAGAAATGCAGAACACCATATTTCTTATTGAAAGGCCCAGGGGGATAAAGGCGTTTGGCAATTTTTAGAGTTAATTGGCAATTTCAAAAATAAACAGAGACATTGAGACAATAACTCAATCCCCAGGGAAGTACCTGCTTATGGGTGTTTTGAAGTCCTTACGCAACTGTGAAAACACTACAAAATTTTAGGTTGCTCATAAACATCGTAAGAAGAAAATCACTAGAAAGCTTCCTTCTTATCCCAGAAATCTAATTCCATCCTTAAATTGCAAAAATATGAACCTGTCTTTAATTATAAAGGACTGTCTCTTGTTAGTGTAACAGTTGAGGCTGAACTTGTCATGAACTAAAATGGATTCAAACGTTGTCTGGAGAAATGAAAAAAAATAAAACAAAATGCCTAAAAGGATTGTTTTAATGGTCCTACCTTTGTATTTCTTTATTTTAGCAGACTTTAATTAAGCTTCCAGACAAAGGGAAGTGTCTGAGGGTTCCTTCTCTATTCCCTATGAAAAGGAGCTGTATATTTTCTTGCCTTGCCAAGACCCGGGTTTCCGAGCCCCTGCCTTTCCAGCCCCCCTGAAAGGGTCAGACCCTGCCCTGCTGGGAGGCAAGAGGAGACCCTGCGGGATATAAAGGCTCTCAGGTCTTAATAGATAATTAAAGCTTTAGCCATGGGTGCCCCCTTGTGACTTGGTGAGTAATTAAGCACAACCGATGGAGTCTAACACGGCACATCACAAACCCATGGGGGCTTATTTGAGACCCCCAACCGCCATGCGCTGCTTCCCAGCCAGCAAAACCCAAGGAATGGCTGTTTGCGTGCGGGAAGAGCTGCGTGATGGACAACAGCATGGTGCAAATACCAGTCCCATAATATTAAAGATTTTTTCTTAAATTCCAGCCCCATCAAAGCATGGTGCTCTTTTTGAGGCTGAAGCAAAAGCGGTTTTGGAAAGCGCCCATGTGCTCAGCTTGCTGTGAGCTCGGGTGGGGGCGAGCACCTCACCCTGAAGGGCCTCAGGGAAGTCTCCGAGCTCCCCCGTGGCCACCATCCCCTGGATGGGGACAAGTCACCAGGCTCCCAGTGCTGGCAGCGCCCCATTTGGGCAGCTCCACATGTTTCCATCTGCTTTCCACAGCCACCTCAACACCACCGGCCCTCGGGCAGGGTCCGCAGCAAGGGAAGCAGGGGACAGTCCACGGCTTGCTCCTCAGCCCCGTGGGGTAAAGCTGCCCGTCTCAGCTGCCTCATAACCCACCTGGAAAAGCAGATGTCCATCTCACCTGGCCACTGGCCCTGAACCACAGTCCTGGCAAGCGGAGGTCCTCCAGGCATTGACCAAGCCCCTCAGCTGAGCTCTGCCATTAGACGGACCAAACCTTCGCCTTCAGCCGGTCTCTGCAAAATGAGAATTCGAACATCACAGAATCACAGGGTTGGAAGGGACCTTAGTAGATCATCTAGTCCCACCCCCTGCCAGAGCAGGGTCACCTTAGAGCAGGTTACACAGGAACGCGTCCAGGCGGGTTTTGAATGTCTCCAGAGATGGAGACTCCCCCACCTCCCTGGGCAGCCTGGGCCAGGGCTCTGCCACCCTCAAGGGAAAGAAGTTCCTCCTCAGGTTTAGGTGGAACTTCCCATGGTCAAGTTTGTGCCCGTTCCCCCTTGTCCTGTCACTGGGCACTACCGAAAAGAGCCTGGCCCCATCCTCCTGACACCCACCCTTCAAGTATTTATAAGTGTTGATTAGGTCCCCCCTCAGACGCCTCTTTTCCAGGCTAAAGAGACCCAAATCCCTCAGCCTTTCTTCATAAGAGAGGTGTTCCAGTCCCCTAATCATCGTTGTAGCCCTAACAATGTGAAACCAACCTCTTAATCTGCTTATTATCAGTTTTGGGAAGACACGGCAGTTCCTTCATCTTAGAAAATATGAATGGATATTTTGTCCCTGAAAACCCTGCACAGTGTGCAAATTCAACATCTGAGATTTGAAGTCCCAGTTGAATTCAGCTGTGACCAATTACAAGGGTCAAGTGGTCTAGCTTTGGTACTCCGATGAAGGCAACTCTTTTCAGAGTGGCACCAAAAATATAAAATCACCCTAAAATCCCCAAAATATTCCCCTGCTATTTGAATCCCTCAGTTCAGACAAGTCAGAGAAACAGTGTTAGGGAATTTTAGATTCCTTTCACAATTCATTCAGTATAAACCAAGCAGGCTGCCTTTAAATGATTCCTAGAAAAATTAGAGTTGCTTTAAGAGTAACTTACAAAGATTAACTCTATTGAATGCAGAGTTTAAAATGTATTTAGTTCTCTGTCCCTCATCACCAAAGTTACTACACGTGAACATGGTTTCAGCTGCTACAGGACTTGGCAGAACCTCACCAGCCTTCGTTGCCAAAGGTGCAATCAGAAGTTTTGGGAAACTAGTTGCAAAACCATGTCAGTCAGCGCTGCCATTGTATAGGATGTCTGCTTTCCGTAAGCATTTGTTCAAGGGAAACTGTCTTAGTCACATCAAATTAATACAAAGCTGGGAAAACTGCTTCCCCTTCAGAGATGCGTAAATGCCAATGGAATAGTGGTTTGCACCAGGTCTATGGCACGGTCAGGGTGCTCTTGTAGCCAGCCCTGGTGCTAAGAACAGAAATACTCTGGGTACCATAAAGTCCCAAGTATTTCATGATAAGCCAAAACTTTCTAATCACTTTTCAAAGGTTGTTTCAGAAAAATTCTGAAATGAAAAAAGTTAACATTTAAGTGTGCAAATTATGAAGAAAACTTCCTGGGTTTGCTTCAACTTTTCCTTCTCTAGCAGAAAAGTACTTACAACTGGGCAAAATTCACAAATACCTTTGGTTGACCTGAAGTGAACGACTTTTAGCATTTAAGTTATTCATCTAGAACTCTTTGCCCAGTTCCAAAGTTTCACATCTTCCGAGTTATTTCTCACAGTGCAGGTGGGCCTGCAGCTAGGAAGAAATGTCTGTGGTGGGGATGTTTACTCCTTATGCACAAGGCTCTCAACCTCCACTAGCAGCAACATCGTTTCCCTGTTGCTTCGGCTTCAGCTTAAAGTCAATTCCTGAGGAAAAGCTGATGCCCGAAGCCCAAAAAACGCTGTTGGCCTGAAGTGTCCAGAAGTCATGTTTGTTTGCATCTCTCTGATGTTTGGTGGGGGCATCAAAGCCACCCAATAAGTCCACGTCACAGGTTCTTCTTCCAAAAAGGAAGCAAAACTTGTTTTGACGTTTGCTATCACTTTCCAGAAGAGCAGCATCAACTCAGGAGACTGTGGTACCAAAGGGGTGACAGGATTGTTCACACATTAAGTATTTCAAAGCCATTTTGGCGACGTACACCCAGATGTTCTGTTCCTCATTAAAATTAATGAAAGGTTTGTATTCGAATGCCTATGCTGCCTCAGAAACCTCAGCCATTATGGTTCAGAAGTTGTCTCTGTCATGCAAAAAACTCCCAGGATGATTTACGAAGCTGTACATGAGTTAGTTATTTTTAAAGTCACAATTATTATTTAAGGTTAAATCGCGTAGAGGGGGACAAAAAAAAAGAAAGAGAGAAAAGGCTTCAGGACAGACTGATGGAACACAGTCAATGAAAGGGAACAGAGTATTTTAGGGGCTGCAGCATCAACAGCACATGGGCATAAAAAGCAAAGAGAGTGAAAGCAGCTGGGCTGAGCATGGAAGCAGACAGAGACAGCAGGGACTCTTCAGATCTGAGTGTTCAGATTTTGTTCTAACATTCCCAAAGCCAAGAAAGAAATGAAAGAATAGCAGCAGGAATAGAGCAGCAAGTCCCTCTTCCACTCAGGGACAGAAAGCGCATCTCCAAATATTTCTATTAACCTTGTATTTTAACACACACAAACCCCGTTCCTCTCCCTCAAAGGATCCTATTTTCACAGCAATTGTTTCACTGGCTCAGTTGCCAAAAGCTTCTGCTTTCCACCAAGGTTCTGCTTTCAGAAGGCACGGCAGAGTGGAATACGAGTGAAATGAGTATTAAGCAGAGTCGAGCTCCAAAGATTGCCATTACCTAATCCTGTACCATTACACAAATTTATTCGTTAGGAATATTCCAAGGTTTTGGGAAAGGGCTTACAACAGCTCACAGTGTTCCTGCTGCCCACCACGAACACTGCCTTTATCCACCGTGGAACCACACTTGCACTCCTACATGGAAAAGACAGGGAATTACAGAGAACCTCAGAAATGTTGAGGAAAGATTCCTTCAACCTCTGAAAAGACGGGCTTATTATTAACAATTCCCTGGAAATTGCTACGTAGTCATCACTAGAGCATAAAATTTCATCAGAAGCCTCTGAAACATTCCTGCATATATATTCCAGGGGAAGTTTTAAAAAGTCTCATATGCACAGAGGATCACAGAAAACCTATTATCCATCTACAGCACCAGACTATTGATCTGTCAACACAGAACTTTTTGGAGGGTATTACAGCCACCCACTAAATGGATTTTTGATTAGCCACGTTGTTTGAAACGACCACAAACTTTTACAGCAAACACGGGGCTGCCAGGCAAAGGGTCAGTCCCCAGGCTCAGCCCAGCTACACAAAATTCTTCCACTGGTTCTGGGCTGAAGTTCAAGTGAATCTCTAGATGGGGAGATGGGTTTAAGTTTAAAATTGGCAACCCTGCCTGATTTTATCAAAAGTCTCATGATGCTTGGCATATTGCTTAAAACCCCAGCTCTTGGAATCTTGTGCAAGAAATTCAACTTCTGCTCAAAAACCTCAAAACCTCTATTCCGTGTAAGCATTCTGCAAACCTGAGGCACGAGCTCCACAGACCTTCAGAAGTCAGAAGGAAAGGACTATACATGACGTATCATTTAAGTCTCCTTATTTTTGGGAAATGCATTTATGACTTTTTAAACATCTGGTATTAATAGTGTGTTTCTGGAATAACATGAAAATTTTCTTTCAAAACCGTGACTTTGACTTGTTTGCTTTGAAATTTTAAGATTCCCAATCAAAGAAAAATGCAAAAGGAGAGAAAGGGAAATGAAACAGCAGCGAACATTCAAATGTCTTTTAAACCAGAATGAACTATTTCCTCTCTAAAACAAACTACTGCATTTATCCTGATGTGCCTTTTTCGCCCCTGCAAAAGACTATGGGTTAGTCAAGATGTTCCTGACTGACCTACAGCCTCTAAAACACAGTAATTTGTGCAGGGCATATTCCAGGACCTTAGAGTAAATCTGTCTTAGTGAATGATCTGCTTTTAAACTGCAGATTGACTCCAAATAATCCAACAAAATCTGCACCAGCAACCCTACCTGAAGCCAATTTACAAACAGTGACTACAATTTAGGGTCTAACAGAGCTGTACCTGTGATCTCTTTCTGGCTTCTCCAACACCGTTTGCTTTCCAGCAGGTATTATCTTTCTCTTTTCATCCTTCACATCTCTCCCTCCCTCTCACACAGTACCTCCTTTCATCTGCTCTCAATAGGTGCTGCTCTACCTAATTAATTGAGGAGTTAACAAGTGCACTTTCTAATTAAAGTAAATAAACCCATGCTTGGAACAGTGGCTCACAGTGTTACCCAGCACTCCTTCCTCAGGAACAGGATATTATCGGCTCCACCTCCTCAGTGCCAAATTAATGCGTTAAACTAATAGAGCAGAAGCAAAAAAACATCTCTTAAAGTATCATTTAGAAAAATGATTCTAAAACATAAAATGATTCCCAACCTTGAGTCTCTGAAGCCAATGAGATCAATATTTGGCAGAAGATCAGGCCGTAGGAATAGAGGGGCAAAGAAGAAAAATAGCCTTGAGGTTTCAAACCCAAACTCCCATTTGGTGCTTCCAGTGCTCTTGTTGATGATGGGTTGGGAGGAGGCTGGAGGAGGAGACAAGGGAACAGAATCACATTTGTTACCTCCCACAGTGCCTAAATGACTAAGTCTGTCCTGTAATGACATCCCATATTAAGACTGCCCTCCTTCTTCAGAATGACTTCTGTGTCAGGAACCCAAAATGAAGATTTAGAGATGCTGTTTGGAAAATTCCCATCTGTCCTCACCCTTCTTCCATATCTGAAATTATATGCAGATCTCCACCTCTGTTATTGAACTGATGATGATATCCTTAATGTACACAAATGACTTGTAACAGATGCATTTCGAAGAAAACTGATTATTAAATTACGCCACTTCATCCCACCAGGTAAAGCGGGGGCATTCACCGTCTCTTATGGTGGAGGTCAGGCTGTGGAAGCATTTGCACAAGCTGTCCTCGGCTGGAGGAGAAGGTCTGCATTTGGGACTGCCCTGTTTGGTGAGAGACAGCAGGACTGGCCCGATACACTCGAGCAAGACAGAATATAGAGGCCAAACATATCAGACAATGTTTTGACAGGGAAGAAACCCAGGTTCTTTTATTCCCCTCAGTGCACTAGTTAAGTGAAGCAGCAGGGGTTCTGCGGGGGGGTTGGCATCCAACTCGAAGGCTTCTTGCGCGGTGGGAACAGGACATCAGCTGCACCATCTGCAAGTCCAGCCTGTGAAAACCCAGGCAAAAAAAGGAAGATTCCCAAACCAAATCAAACCAACCACTGAATTCCTCCGCTACTGAAGACTTTTCTGTAGCAGTGAGGACGAAAACAAAATTCTGAGGATCTCAGAGTATTCTATAAATGGTCAAAAGTGCTTCCAAACCAGCTTTTGAATTTGTGTCTGAATTTGTTTCCACAGATGGGTTGGGAGCAAGATTGTGTTAGTTTAGGCCTTATGTACCTAAAGTTCATTAAGTCAAAAGAAAGCTTTGTGTCTTTCAGTAGTTTTTGGATGAGCTTACAGGTTTCAATAGCCTGGACAGGGCTACGGGAAGAACTAACAGGAAAGAGGGAACAGAGGTGTATGGAGGAATGAGGAGTGTGAAAACAGGGTGACAGAACTGTATTTTGCATCAAATTATTCTCAGCTTGTTGTAAGCTCCTGGCTTTGAGCAATTAGTCCAGAAATAAAGATTTGTTTGTATTTTCACAGTCTCTCACTGTTGTGGAGACCAGACAGAAAGCCAAAAAAAATTGTGCTCTTCCCACTGCATTTCCTTCAGCAATAAACACCTTCTTCATTCATATATATTTAAGAAAAAATATATACAAAAAAAGCCAGGAAACTGGAGCATAAATCTTACGCAAAATCAGCCTGAATCCAGACAGAAGAGTTGGGCAAACCTGGGTTCAACCTCTAGGCTTTAATATTCTTTTTACCTCAGAATTCTTCTGTGCTTTTGTCTCGGAAAACAGTAAGAAAAAGCGATGCCTCAAAAATTGGTGGAAGTTTGGACCAGCACAGCTGTCAGAGCTCATCTGTGTGCCAGCCACACAGCCCTCGGTACAACTGCTTCTCCCTTACGCCACACATCCTGGATATTGTTTAACAACAGTTAGAAGCACAGCTGTGCCCACTGAAGTAAATAATATTTTTTAATTATTATTATTTTTTTTAAAAAATCGGAAATTATGTTCTATGCATGCCCCTCTCACAGTAATGCTCGGTTTTCCAGAGGAAAGCTGCTCTTTTTCAGCAGGTCCAAAGCTTCTTTCAAATATGTATCCACTTGCCTTTCTGACAGCTGGAATTAAAGGCAGCGGAGAAAGGGTAACGGTGCTCCAGGCTGACATCCTGAGCTGTGAGAGGGAGAGCAGGGAGCACAGTTACACTCAGAAGAGCGACCAGCAGCTCCATAAACTCACTGCGCTTTGTTATTGTGTCAGCACTGGAAGCATGACATGAAAAGCAACATTTCAGTTGCATTATGTTATTAATTTGGCCAAAAGCCACTGCCTTTCCTAGATTGTCTTAAAATAACCGTTTCCTACTGAAATAGCTTCCTTTCTCCCCAGCCAAATAAATAAAAGTAGTTGGGTTTGGGGATGCGGAGGAGAAAAGGGCCCCGAGTTGTTTCCAGGTTTTATGCCTATGGAAACTTCACAGAACATACACAAAAGCCCTGAAAATCCAGAGGGCCGGAGCGTTTAGTGCTTGTTTTTGTTCCCTCTTTGCCAAAGCAGCAGCAGTTGCCCGTTCTTTCCTTTGTGCCTGGCAACCCGACCACTGGTAGGACAAGCCTCTAGTCTTGGTGCCTACCACGGGGCGTTGGCATCCGGTCACCGCTCCGCTGTCCTGAGCTGATCCTTTTATTCCATGGCATTCACCTCAGATGCATTTCAGCTGGCTTGGTGGCTTCGCTATTAAAATAAAAACCTGGATGAATCACCTACAGTTTATGCACAGAGGGAGTCACAAGTTTGCTGCTCCTGTTAGCCTCCGTTTGTCCTGCATCCCAAATTATCCACCCTCTTCTGGGTGTTTCAGCCACTAGATTCACCCAAAAACCCCTTCTTCAACAGGGTGGTCATTTTCAGAAAGTTTACTTTAAACTTTTTTTAATTAAAAAAAAGTAATCCTGACTTCTCCCTGTAGATTTGGTCCCGAGAGCAGCTTCATTGCTAACTTTGTTATCTATTTCCAAGTTATGTTTTTTTGGAAATCGTTCATTTAATGCTGAAGTAAAAACTCTTGGGTTATTTTTGTTGTGTAAACACTGATATTTGGTCTTGCGCTGACCTGAAGCATAGGAATCTGCTCTTCAGTGAGAAGAAGGTCAGGAGAGGATGGGAACTCAAGGCTTACTTTGGGCCGTGCTGTTTGAGACCTCCTCACTGAACCCAGAAAAACAGGAGCCTCATTTTGTTGTTATTATTTACAGCCTGACAAATTCTTTGAGTAAGTCTGATCTCCAGGTAGTTATTCCTGCTGACGCAGAAACAGAGCCTTGTGATCATATGGAAATATGGCAGAGAGGTCACTCTGAAAACCCCAAGAGTTTTGTCATCAGCTTAAATAGAACCAGAATTTTCCTGCAAATCCCTCTGTAGTGGAAATAGAGATTTGTTCTGCTAACAGTGAGGCTGGTAGAAGAAAAGAGGATTATCAGTAACATGTCAACAAAGCCACTGCATTAAGCAGTGACACCTGGCCAGGACCCAGCAAAGGTGAAAATGGGGCAGAATAGGTAGAATAGAGAGACCACATAGAAGAAACACTGTGAGCTGAACTCAGCCAACATTCACATGATCCTTCCCGCCACATTAAACTGCTATTAATGTACCCAAAGTGTCACATCCAGCATACAGACTAACAAGCTTGATAACATCAATACAGGTCTGCAAATCAGGCACAGCTCTGGCCAAATGAATGCAGTCAGAGTGTGAAGCAGCCCCACAGCGAAGCACAGCACGTCACTAAACCCTCATACCCATTGTTACGGGACTTCGTGGAAAGCAATTGGAAAAATCTGTCAGTGGGTGTAAAATCCCAAAAAAAGCACTAGCACAGAAAATGCCTAGGACTGAAATCCTTGGAAGAACGTGCATGGGGGAAAATATTATCACTATACTGGTCATTACCCTCTTCCCTAGCTGCTCCTGCTTTGGTAAGGACAGGAGCGTGAGGCTGGGCAGATCAGCACTCTGAGTCCTCCTACATTCTCAGGGTCTTTGACCCAGGGACAGAGACTGCCTTCACTCCAAATTAGCATTGCTGATTTTTCTAAACAAGATTAAGGTCAATGGGAAGCTTTGTGCTCTTGCCATTTGACTTTGAAACCACTCTGCTTTGCCTGCCTGGACTCAGAGTCCAAAGCACAAGGGCAATGCGCACAGGGGGTCACTGCCAGGTGAGAGGAGAATCACCATACACAGTGTGTTTGCACATCATCTGTTAAAGCTCTCTGGGCATGGACCATTCTGCTGGCACAGGCACAGCCGACACCTCGCACGCATTGTCTGGGTGTCCAGCTATAGTACATATATATTCCTTTTATACTTAACAGCCAAGTTTGAAAGTGATCTTTCACAGGCTTGCACTGGTTTGCTTCTTGTCCAAGCTAACAAGATCAAAATAGCGAACAAATATAGTGCCTTTCATACGATGCAAACACACAGACAAACCCCAAACCCCAGGATCAAGACTTCTAGAGAGGCTCCAAGGAAGCCACAGGTACACGTTGCAAAGGAGACACGAATATAACATCTGTGTGACATGTGAGCACAGCAAACCATGGCTCAGGTTGAGCACAAGGGATGGACAAGCCAGCCTCGGTCTCTGATCATTATCCAGTGCAGACTAGGAAACAGACTACTGTCTCCAGGGAAAAAAAAACAGGGCTGGGAGGGAACAAATCCTCTTTAGCTGTGATCCTCCCAGACCATTAAACCATGCCACTTAATCCTGGGCAGGGTGATTGGACACCTCAGGTACACCAACAGGAGCACAGTTTTCCCTAAATAAGCAAAAGCCTTCTCAGACTGATTGTCCTCTCCCCAGAGTAAGGATCTAGACATGTCAGAGACTTTGGGGATGGAAAAGACCTGTTACAAATGCCAAGCTGCTTCCCCTGGCTGCATCCTGCCATGACATCCCGCCTTTAGTGTGCTCTTTCCAACCAGTTTACCTGACTGATGCATGCTCTTTTCTCCCAGTCCCACAACAAGCAACCATGGGACCCTCAAGGAAATGAAGGATATGAACCAAAACTATTTAGTGGCATTTTTAAGTCAGCAAATGAGCCAACACAGCCACATCTCCCACGTGGGAGAAAGAAAGAGCAGGTCTGAACTCGAGGTCTTGCAAAAGCACGTGTGTCCATCAACAGAAGGAGGACTTTTATATGTACTTCACCACTTCAACATGGCCCAACAGTTTAAGACGGTGATAGGATTTGTAATAATCACCTCCTCTTCCCATTACTCTCCAGCCAAGAGGAGGATTGATGGCTCTGATGGCTCGTGCACCCTTCTGCAGAGCTCAGCCCCCCAAGGACCAGTCTCTCTTCTGGCAGTAATTTCCCATGTGCCCTTCCCAGGCTGCTCTGTCTTCTAATCTTCTACTTCTCAGAGACCTTTAAACATATATTTTAAATTCCAACCAGATTCTTGGACTTGGCAGATAAACTGTGGGTCCCATAAGAGTTATATTTTCTTTGAAAACCTTGAATGAAGTCTTTATAAAAAACTTCATTAATATTGCTACCTATATGCCCGCTCCCCACTTCCTGTGCAAATCCAAACAGATTCTCCACACAGAAAGACTTTTGAAATTCGCATATTTACTTCCCCCAAACAGCGAGAGTGTTACTGAGGACTTTGTGGCAGAGTCAGTCCACATGTGTGTTGTCCTGCTGGAGTTTAAAAAGATGAAGCCTTCTATTCATTGGAGATGAAAAAAGTAGATGCAAGAGGGGAGGATATAAAGCCAGGGAGATTAGGGCTCTGGAGTCCTGTGCTCTGGCTCCATGCCGTTGGCAAAATTTGGTCCCTTTTTGCAATTGGATTGTATAACAGTAAAGAGTCATTACAGCTAATGCAGTACAGTGTGTACAAGGGTGTTAAAGCTGTTTCTGCCAGAATAGTCAAAATTAGTAAAGGAGTTGTTTCAAAAGTATCATAGGCATTTTGTTTTTGATTATTTATTAAAAAAAAAAAAACAAAACTGTTCTGCTGAATTTTGCAAGCTGCAGATGCGCACCCCTGGCTTTCAGCACAAGTCACCCCCTGAGATCCAGCCGGCACCTTCGGAAACTACACCCACAAAACCAGTGCTGCTCCCGCCGCAGTCAGAGGGTGAGCTCCCCTTGCTGAGAAAGGGGTCGGAACACAACGGGGGAGCAGAGCTAGGAGGGAAACAGTCACCAGAGGACAACAGAAATCCAACATCTCATACGATTTCTAAAAGTCAGCTCCTTCCAGGTTTGCTCCTCTATCAAAGTTTGATTAGGAGCAGCAATTAGCCACAGACAGAAAAGCACAACACGCTGGTACCAGGGTGGGTAAGAGACAGATGGACAGACAGCGAGTGAAACAGAGCCATCGGGGACATAGTCCCAGCTCTGCCATTCACCACACTTTCAATTTCCCTTTTCCAGTGCAAGGCCAAAAGACACGTAACTCTTCATGAAGAGCTCTGCAAGCTACAGCCTACGTGCCATGACACGCAAGTAATCCCTCTGAAGACTACTTAAATGTTTAAAATTATTCATGCTTTTAAATACATCTCAGGGAGAATGATCGGTACAAAAGGATGCTAGTTAAATCTTTCAGACCTTTACAAGCACACTCAATATAAAGTGGTCTGTAGGGCTAGCCAGCCAGGTATGCACCCATAGGACACACGGCAGTTTAAGACCTCCTTTTATATGTTGCTAGAGCCAGCACAATTCAAGAAGGAGATCCCCAAGTAGGCACAAAGCCTCCTACACCTCTAAACACCTCGGTGTTCTCATTTCCTTTGACCGGGGACAATTTACTGATGGCTTTCAAAATTCTCCTTTGGCCAAAGCTGCCCAAATGATTGAAACCTTGAGGATACTGCAAGGCTCATGTATTTGGGCAGGCGTCTGGAAAGGGCCACAGACTTAATCGTTATTTAAAAAGGATTAAAGATGGTGGATGTTTTGGATGTGTCAACAGGGCTTCTTTAAAGAGTGGTTTGTTTTAAACTAGGCTGTTTTAATTAAAAGGTGGCAAGCAAAGAAAAACAAAACAGAAAAGAAAATCCATTTGAACTTCTTCAGTGGAAAATTAGATTTTCTGATTAAGAATTATATGACCTTTCCTTCCAAAGGAACATCAAAAATTTCTGAACAAAACCCAAAGCATGACATATCTCATGGGAAGCTGTAATCAGTTATTCAAAATCCCTCTGCTCCTCAACAGGCAGCATTCCCAGGCACAAAGCATCCTGCACAACACTACTGCCTGCAGCTCCCATGACACACGAACCGAGATAGGAGTGCATCGGGGAACACTCGGCGCGAGCAAGGACGTCTGTTGAAGAACAGCAAGAGCACAACACAAAGTGATAGAGAAGAATTGGAATATTCTGGGCTTGAGTTTTTCCCTACAAAAAACCCCAGTTCCTATCAGCAGTAGAACACTTTCCAATTAGCTCATTTTTCGTTTATTTGTGGAGGATAGTTACGGCCCACTCCGGTTTGTTTGGCGTAAATAATCAAAATTAGAATTGCATCAGATTTTGGCTGCGGGAGGGAGATACGGAGTAGCTGTTTCAACACCACGCTGGGAGGGCTGTCTCCCACCCTCCTATTCCAGTGCTTCAACCAACTTGCCGTTCAGCTCGAACACGCTTTACTTTTGCACCATGCGCTGCAGAAGAGTTACTGGGGAGAGCTGCGGGACAGCTCTGCTCCGCCTCGGGTTACGGTGCAGATGCTGCACCCTCTGAACGCAGTTGGCATCTCCCCAGAAGTCCATAGGAAATCCACATCCATCCCTGAGCCTTCTTGATTCCTAATGACACTTTTACACCTCCCACTTCCCCAAGTAGGAGAGGAAGTTATGGCCTTGGCACCTGGAAACCTGCGATGGAAAGCCCCACAGAATTACAGAAGGCTAACATTGGTTGGAAATTGCCCTGAAAAACCTTTCTTCTATAAAATCCTCTGTGTTGAGGACTACACCTCGGAAGGTGCTGAGCACCTCACTTAAATCAGAAAGCTTTTCTGGGGCAGAGATTCCCTCACGAGGAACCCCGATACCCACCCGCAGCACGTGCTGTGCCCCAACACTCATGATTGGAAATCACACACTAAATTTGAACTACTGCAACCGTGGGTGAGTGCTCAGTTTTTAATGGGAACATACTGCGATGGGAGAGAAAACTCCAGGGCTGGCTAATCCTTTGAAAGGAACAAAGGCCAGTAATAGCTCAGCAGAGAGTACGGGAAGGGTAAATATCCATGTGCGGCGTAGCCAAGGATCGTTGTTTATAAGTCCTTTACAGAACAAATGGAAGGCTAACATCTTAAGTTTTGGGTTTTATTTTTTCTTTTTTAAGGAAGGAAGAAACATCTGTGGGAAGTATTTATGAGACATATAATGCACCTCACATAGTACCCTAAGGGCCATCTTTAGAGTGGAAATAAAGCTTCCATACTAGGAGTTTGTTAACATTGTGACAGGGATCAGATGCAAACACAAAAGCTCACTTGTTCTGTAATGACTTGCCGAGATAAGTGTCCCTTATCAGCAATACTGTTTTCTTTTGGAAAGGAAGGGACTCTGTGTGTACAAGCAGGGGATGGAAGTCAATGAAAACAGAAGGCTGGAGAGGTCTGAATGGGTATTTTGTACTGTAATTCTAGCTTGGGGCTGCTTTTTTGGGTGTGGAAATATCAAACACTGACCTCCCACTGACGGTCCTTGGCAGTGGGATAAGTCGCTCATTTATTTTTGCTCAGCCACAAAGCTGCTGTGTAACATGGCAAGGTCCTCGCAAAGTTACACAGCCCCGATACATCTCCCAGGCCAACAGCCTGCACCCCAGCGCCGCCGCACCCAGCCCTCGCATGCCCCTGCCCAAAACACCGCCCAACCCGTGCCCACAACCAGGTAAACCCACTGCCCTCATCAGGCAGCTCTTTCAATTTGGGAAGAAAAGAGGATTTGTGCACAAGGCGCCTGGGGCAGGAGGGGTAGAGGATACCCAAGGCATCCTCCTATTATAGCCGTCAAAGCCCTCACTAACAGGGGCCTTCTGTGGTGACGCCCTACTGCTTCTGACCCAGAAACCCAAAATACACCAAGATGAAACAAACTGCATGAAAGCATCACAAACACAGGAGAAGTGAAGTGTGCAGGAGCTTTTCTCTATCCGAAGTAGTCACAACATTAAACAGGAAAGAAAAGGGGGGAGAAAGGGTTTGCAGAGAGGTGACTGTCTCGGATCTGGGACTTGCTCAACAGGAAGGCAGCTATGGAGTTTTCTGGCTCGTGGTTCAGGCCTGCTGGCATCCGCAATGAGTTTTGTCTTGGTCTTGGAGCTGCTTTAATACCAGAGAATGCTCTGTTATAGGCTGATGATACATTAATGAAGTGAGAACCTATAGGGGAATGCTGGGCTTTTCACTTGAGCCACGCAAACTCCGAAATTAACATATGGCATCAAGATTCAGAATAATTAAAGCAGAACCACGGTGTCAGGATGTTCTAGTTAAGTCCGATCAGAACACGAATAGACTTGGCATCTCTGTTTGCAGGAGAGGATTTCAGACCTCTGCTGCACCAGGGGCATCAGCCAAATCAACTGAGCAGCTCTCCCAGGTCATCACACCGCCTGCAACAGGACACAGACTGACACTTCAGAGACCACCACCATTTCATGCACCCCCAAGCAGCAGGGCAACTTTGGGATGAGTTGTCGCCAGATCAGAAGAGGTTTCCCCTCCTCCCACATTAGCTTGCCTCCCAGTAATTTTATTGGCGGGTCTGAATGCATCATGGAGCTGAACCACGGCCTGAATGGAAAACCATGGGACCCACCAGCGAATACATCACCAATACTGTATCAACAGCCCATGGCAGATGATGCAGAAACTCACTTGTTCCCAAGCACATCATCTCTCTTAGAAGGCACTAGTTATACATGGTCACACGCTGTTCTATTTGACAGAGGGAGGCTGAAAAGTCTGGATTAAATAAAAGGAAAACAGCACCGATAACCATCAATGTATCAGTTAACACTGCATTTCCCCACCGGTTTCACTTGCACAGAGGGGATGGGTCAAGACTAGAGGAAACTGCCACCATTATCTTCTCGGACAACAGAAACCAACTTACTGAACAGACAGCTGCTGCCGTCAGGTCCCACAGCCAGGTCAACAAGCATCATTGGCCAAGACACCATAGCTAAAATTTTACTTTTCATATTTAAGGCTACCCAGCTCAACCGCACTCTGCCTCCAGAGTGATCCAGGCTGGAACACCCTCTGAGCAATCACGAGGACATGATTTTTTTGACCTATGCCAAGTACCACTGAAAATCCCGTCTGACACTGATACATTTCTGTTCCTCCATTGCTAATTCAGCGACTAATACCTACATAGACACTGTTCCATAAACAAGTCTGAAACTAGACAGGAGGGGATCAAGGGATTTTGTGGGATTCGCATGCTACAGCCAAGGAATGCTCCAATACCATCCACCAGAGACAAAAAATTAAAAAGACAGGTTCAAGAAAAGACATCCACCAGGAAAGCACTCATGTGCAAAGGAGTGGTTTGAATCTGAAGCAAACGTTGCTTTAAAACATGTTTTCCTTTGCCATGGATTCATGACTTCTGCTCTCCATTAGCCATCCATGGAAAGGTAGCAGGTCATCATGAAAGAATTGGGCTTTAATCGGCAGAGGCCAGCTCCCCAAGATGGAGATGCTCCTACTCTAAGCCTAGAACGTTTCTGTCAAAAAACTGTCAAGCAGAGAAAGAACTGGGACAACTAGAGCCCCTGTGATCCCATCTCAGACAGTCAGCGGGACTCCGGCAGGGAGCAGACATCTCCTACAGCAGAGGCAGGAGATGGGGGGAAGCTTTCAGAGAAAGCCAGCGAGGTCTGCTGTGCAGCCAGCATCGACTGGGGCATGGTAGAGAGCAAAACATTAGAAATCCATGCATTTCTGGGCACCTTGTTTAATCACTTTTTATAGACAACTTCATGGAAATTGATGGATAAACCCTCCCTGTGGAGACAAGCAGGCTGACAGGAGGTTTTCTGTTGGTTGCCTGGCATGAAGTGAGGTGGCTTTTTGAGGCCTCCTGGCTACAAACCAGGAGCAACAAGGAAGTCTGCCGTTTGGGTGCAAACTCCCTCCCTTCAGTATGAATTTGATGATGAAAAATAAGGTTCCAGACTCCAGAGTTGAGAGGGTCTGCGTTTGTGCACTTCAGGACAGGTGGTGGAGGGACCAGGGGAAGATGTGCATATAATGTTAAATACACAGACAGGAAAATAGATTGCTGTCTTTGCTAGAAGCCAGCCGGGGCACTTCTGGCTGTGCCATAAGTGCACTGGAATTTGAGGCACAGGACAAGAGAGGAACACAGGGATAAGCAAGCTCCTCTGTTTCCATGTAGCTGGCATCTGCTTGGAGAACTACCAAAGGCTGAAATAGTTCATCTGTGTTAAAACAAACTCCCTACGCTTACTTGGCTTGCCCTGGCTCTGTAAAGCAAGGCTTCGTGGGGCCTTTGAGAAGTTTTCTTAGTGGTTGACACTGTGCAAAAAGACATTTCAGCAGGTACACGTGGTGTTTGCACGCAATATTTTACTACGTACAGCACAGCATTTGTGTTTTGCAGGCAGTTACTGAGCAGCAGCCAGCCTGCACCCCCGAGAAGCTAACATTGCAAATAAAGGCACAAACCCCAGGCTGTTCAGCATCACTAAACACCTGCAGGAACATCATGAGAACCTACATCGCGACAAAGCCGGCTGCAAGCAGACCTTTGGTGACACTCCGCAGTGCCAGGATGGCATCTCTGCTCACGTCGTTAAACACTCAGGATAATAACCAGTACTATCGTCTTCTGTGAGAATATATACACAACATCAGTGTGCCCCTATCCTGGGCTCTACCAGAAGAGTTAGCGATAGAGGAAACTGTAATTTGATTCTTCTTTCAGGGGAGAATTGCTTTTTCTTCCTGGCAGAATTGAAAAGTTGCAGTTCCCTGGAAAACCCCATGAAGCTGTCCCAGACCAGAGCTTTCTGAGGTCAAGTTTCAATCTCTCTCTGCCCCCAGAATGCTAAGAAGAGATCTCCCTAAACTAGCAACAACAGAAACACCAGGCTAACCTGTGGGTGAGGGAAGTGGTCTTATCTGACTCGTGCTTAAGAATACAGCTCGGGCTGCTTTGAGTCGGGCCCCATTTAGGTAAGCCCTCCAAAAACACCCGAAGAAAGAAGAAATGCAATCTCATCCATTTCAGGTTTCACGAAACAATAAACTGCTACTGCACAAAGATAGCACTCATTGACGGAAAGAACTATGACTGTTCTGAAAATCCATCACTTACACATTTAGCCCTGCTTATCTCTGACCAGGAGGGTAGATTTGAAAAGCCCCACAGGTACAATGGAAACACAGGTACGCACAGGTGCCACTTCCAGCATGGTCAAAGCCTTTCCACTTAGCTGTTGCCTGCAACTTTTGTAAGACTATGTCCTATCCTATCCCAGATCATTAATGCACAGATAAAGTGGCCCTAAAACCTGGGCAAAGCACCACTGCACTGCTCTTGACCTCTTTGCAACCTGGGAGGTTCTTCACACCTTCAGCTTGGTGACCTTCCCTGACTAATTAGTAACTTGGGTAAATGAATTACTGATACGTACCTTGCCACATTACAATCTATGCCATGTTTTTCTAGCTTGTATACAGGAACATCCAGAGCTAGAACACCAGTAACCTCACCTAGATCATCATCTGCTGTTCATCCCCATCCATAAGCCTTCTTGCTATACCACTGAAGCAAACTTGCTTGATGTAATAGCTGTGTTTTTGACGAGGCTTTGTTATCCCCTAGGCAGTCAGAAGCCACTGCCTTATTCCAGAAACCAGAGGTAAGCTGCAGTTCCTGGTTTCTTACCCCACCTCCACTTTTTAAAGCCAAGTACTAGGTTTGCCCTTTCAGTTCTGCGTAACCTCACTCATCCCCAGGAGTCCCTGAAGGGAGCCAAGAACAAACTGGTGCTCACAAACCTCTTTGGCGCTATTCTGGGTACTTCAGGGTGAATTTTATCCCAGCCAATTATCTAAGTACCTCTAGCGTGAGCCCATACCATCATCAGTCTCTGCAGAGCACTAACTGAAATAGCAAACTGCAGCCGTGCAGGTAAGATGGACATGCTGAAGTCACGAAATGTTCTGGCATCTTTTAACAGCAGCTTTCCTCTGCAGCAGGCAGAGGGTAGCTGCCTCTTTGGTCTCATTCACAATGATTTTTCCTTCTACTAGTTTTTTGGAGGCGTGCCTATTCGTTTGATCTAGTTTCTACTTTTTTTTTTCTTTTTTGGTCTTTCCTTTTTGAGTCCCAGGGCACTGAGCAGCTCCCAGCTCAGCTGAGTTGATCTCTTATTATACTCCCCCCATCTCCTTTGATTGGGATAATTTGCGTTTTTGTCCTTCATAAGTCGCTCTTCAACACATTACAGCAATCAACAGATCCGAGACAAACAAGACAAAAATTACTGTGTTCTGGGTGGTATGTGAAGATACTGGAGGCCATATGTTCCCATCCCCAAATGGTATGTAACTTATGCTTTCCATCATAAGTTGCTGCCATAGAAGCCTCTTTTATCCAGCTTAGACCTCAGTAGTTCAAGTCTCTCTGCTCCCAACTGGAAGAATGAGGCCAGCATCCCTTAGCTGGAAAACAGGGTGTGATCTGTGGTCAGGGAGGAGCAGCCAGGACATGCCAGACATACGGCCCCCGTATCCCCTTCAAACCGCAACCATTCATGCGGAAACAGCCTTGCAGGGCAGGGCCTCCTCCTGGCTCACAAAGGTGCGCTGGAGAACCGCCGTGGAGCCACCCCGTGCACGGGACACTGGTGCACCTGCATTATACAGCCTCCCACCTCGGCATTTATGCTTTCTTCTCTAGCTGTGCTTTGGAAAGCCTGCTGCCCACCGACAGCGGGCTCCTGCAGCATTGCTTTTTCTGCTGTGCACCAATTCCCCGCTGATGGATGGGGAGAGCTCGCCAATGAGGCTGGGCATCTTCTGCCCGGTCTCTGCGTGTCTGGGTGAAGGTCAGTGCTACCCCGAAGCTTTCCCCAGCTCACTCCTGTACTAAGGCTCAGTCCGAACCTGTTTCTGAGCGGAAGCGCAGTTCATAACCATTTCCATCAACATTTAATCCTTAGCATTGTCGTGCCTTGTGGAACACATCAAGATATTTTAGGTTAATTCACCTGCCATCAATTTGCCACTCGCGTCCCCTGGCATATACATAATTTCAACAGAGCTTTATTCCAGTTAAAATTCTTCTCCCCTCACCCACAGAAATCCTCCCCACTGCATCTTTGATTGCTGTGAACCGCCGCCTTGCCAGCCCTACAGCCGCTAACCCAGCCATTGCTTCGACCCACTCAGCTTGCTCCGTGCTGTCGGACCCGACCCAGGCACAATAACCGCGCGGGGTGTACCACACCAGGAACATGGCTTCTCGTATTCCCCCACCCTGCCGAAATCCCCATCTCCGCCCTGCCAAAATCCCCATTCGGGTCCACGCGTTAGCTCATCGTCAGATTCCTGCAGCCGCCTTTCCTCTGGCCTTGGCAGACGCTCTCCCTTTGGTGCATATCTGCCTGGAACAGCACCGTAAAGATTTCTCTTAATCTGTTTGCCTTTCCCCCGCGTAATTCCTCCTTGTGCTTTTATCTTTCGATTTTCTCTACCGCACCAAAGCACAGCCACTTCCCTGCACTCTGAGGGACCCTTCAGAGCCCCACCACAAACAGCAGCAAAGTGTACCCTTCTCCTCCCTCAAAGATTTTGCAGCTCTTTCCTTTGATATCTCAAAAAAACCCAAAACCCAACCCTGAAAACAGCCAGGCTGTGGTGTGCCAAGGCCGTTGCTTCTTCTGAAAACCAGTTTGCTCCATTTTTCTCGGTGCTCAGCTCGCCCTTGCTCTTGTCGTTGTACGCTTTGACTGCCGGCACCATCGCTGTGCTCCTGAGAGCCCTCCTTACGGCACTAACAGAGCTGAAAAACTACAGTTTGGGACGACTGCACTAACGTAGCTGATAAACTACGGTTTGAGAACTCGTGCATCCAAACAAATTCAAATTTCTTCCATCTTCCTTGTAAAGGAAAAATTCATCCGATGCAATTCCTTTTTATGAGGCCAGCTTTTACAGACCCTCCAGCTCTCGTTATGGAAAATAAGTGGAAACTCCTGGCAGGGGCTTATAATTTTTGTTGGGTTTTTTTTTAATATATATGAGCAAAAGCGTATATTATGTTCTGCCTATGTAGACTTTGCCAACAAAATTTGCTGATGCTTGCAAAACTATGGGACAGTTGTCCAAATGCCTGCCACTTGCTACTCATAGACAGTCATGAATTGTCCTTCGTGCTGACAAGTTAATGTTGCATCATAAACTGCCCATATGAAGTTTTGTTGCTATAACACATGACTGAATTCAATATGTCAGAAAAATGATTAATTGCTCTAGAGATTTGGATCTTTAAAAATAGCAGAAATTCAAAAGCCCGATGTTCTTTATTCTGATGCTGGTAGAATTTACATCACGGTTAATAAATAACAGGCCTCCTTCAGAAATTAGGTCATTAGATTATCCTATTTGCAAACATAAAAATGCAATCAGATGGAACTGGTAATGTCTAGGATACAAAGACTAGACAACAGTGACATCTCAAATGCTTACAGGGATTATTTCAAGGAAATATTGGTCTGTCCTTCAAATATCTGCAACTTTAGGTGCTCTGGTATTGGGAGTAAGAATAAAAAGAAAAAAGAAAAAGGTTCTTTACAGCAACTCAGAACTTGTAGAAGATTTGTATCTTAGGATATCCCCAAACCTGCAGTATCTTCTCAAAACAGAAAACATGTAGCTGGCCCAGGTGTCATAACTCTCACTGCGTAAATCAGTGACACCCACCGGGCCAAGCCGCCTCCGAGGGGCAAATTTACCCCCATGCGCTGCTCGCTGCCCCGAGCCGAAGGGATCTGTACTTTTATGATTTGAAATCGCAACCGCAAGAGATTTTTCCAACCCCTGCCTGCACTGTACCGTATCATTGCTATAAATATGCTCTGAACTCACTTATTCTCCACACCATTTGCTGCTTTTTATGTAGCTGTGATGCTTAAGAATGCCATAATCAAAAAAGCTAATTCCGAGATCAAAGGTATTGGGTTGAACACTCTTCTCTGGTGCTCCCCTGGCGAGCACGGCCGTGCAGAACCACAACACAACCTGGCCTCCCTCCACCCTTTCCCCAGTAACCAAAAGTTTACACAGTAACTTAGTTATTGCCCCAAAACCAAGTGATTGCAAACTTGCCCACTCCAAACACGACGCACTTTTCCCAGTGCATCAAAAGCCACCTGGCCATAACTTCGATGGTGGCCTTTGCCAATGCTCAACGGGGAATCTGCGGAGGGAAAGGCTGGGATGGGATGCACAGGCAAATCTAGAGAGAGGCGGGAAGGGGCCACGTTACCCTTCCTGAGACAGTTCTGACCATTTCCACATACCTTTCATGCAGAGAGGAGCCTTCCCAGACCCAGCGCCCCACCAGCAGCCTGGGAAGAGCTGCTGTTGCCAGGAGGCGCGCAGAAAAATAAAAGCCAATTATAAGTGATGGCTCGGCTGACAGTGAGTACTTTTAATACAACCACCACACACGACTGCCAATACACTGGATTGAATCCCTTTTTCCCTCGCCCTTTGTATGCTGCAGGCTGCCAAGGGGAGCACGGCCCCCAGCACGACAGAGCCTGACCTCGGGACTGCCTTGTCCGGGGCATGGGGTGGGGGAATCGGTGCTCCAAGGCTGCAGGAAGCAGACACAAAATAAAAGCAACTGGCACATTACCAGTTTGTTAAGCTGGTACCTTTGGTCTCAGTTTCATTGACCAAAGATCCTGGCAGTGGGAAGAATCAGTAGTTCCCCAGCGTTAGAAGATGCTTTGGCCACTTGCAGCCTGTTCTCTTCCTTTTGCCAATAGCACACCTATTCCCAAAGGCTACGGGGAAATTTGGTGGAAAAATATAATTGATTGAATGGCTTTGTTATCATATAGACCCAGGCCCACCCTGGGGGAGGAGAGGGAAACACCCTGGGGTCTGTGTGAAACCTTGTCAGACACTTGGAAGTGTTGGAGACCAGGCTGGATGAGGCTTTGAGCAACCTAGTCTGGCGGGAGGTGTCCCTGCCCAGGGCAGGGGGTAGGAACTGGATAATCTTTAAGGTCCTTTCCAACCTGAACCATTCTATGATTGTCTCCTGCAAAGGGGCACAGAGCATCCCGTGGGGATAGAGGGGAGTTGCACGCAGGGCTCTCCATCACTGCTGCTCCTGCCCTGGGGCCAGCGCTGGCTCCACAGCAGCTGCCACACGAGCCTTAATGTTAAACAATACATCCCTGGAGGTATTTAATTTAAAAGGCGTGTAGATGTGGTACTTAGGGACACAGTTTAGTGGTGGACTTGGCAGTGCTATGTTAGCTAGGTTGGACTCGATGATCTTTAAGTTTTTTTTCCAACCTAGACAATTCTATGATGCTATCTGTCAGTCTGCAGCGCTGTGCCTGTGCTTTGACACCAGAAAACAGCACACAACCAGCTCCTGGGACAGAGGGCTCTCTCCTGTTTTCTCTTGAAAATGCCTCTCTGCTTCTCTACGGGCAGAGCAAAGTTGGTAAATAGACCCTGTGCTAGTACAGAAACACAAGCCTGGCCTGTACCTGGGTTGTTTTTTTAGAAAATGCTCTCCACTGAGGCTTTTCTGTTCCCTCCAGTCTCCACACCGGGACCCCAAGCTTTGGCCAAGCCTCTGCTCCTAACACTTTTTTGTTTTCTTAAATGGACTGAGAAGTCCTTTCATAAAGTTCACGTGGGGAAAACACGTTCGTCCCAGGGTCCAGGCGGGTTTTCAGCTCAACCCCTTGCTCACATCAGCAGCAAGCCCATCTCATGACAATGCCTGGGCCTTGAAGAACCACATACAAGCACAAACCCCCTTTTCTGTGAAGTTTTTTTGCATGCTGGACTGCTAGGAATTAAAGAAATTCTCTGACCACGGCTCTCCCCGTGATGGGACACAAACGTGAGGGACTCCCTCTGCTGACTGCGGAGAGCCTACACCAGCCTGCTGCTGATGTGGTCTTGGGAAAATGCAGCATTAAAGACACTTTCCCTCACTATTTTCAAGTCTGGGCACTTAAGTGTGAATGCAAGTATCTGGTTTTGCAAGTGCCCTGTAGTTTTTCCAGCTTTCTGTGTTGAAGACAATGTTTAAAAAGGGATAGAAGCACTCCTGTATCAGATTAATGGTTCAAACCTGGGTTATTCCATATTATAATGGCTACCCTGCCAGAAGAATATTTATTTTCAACATTTCTGCTAGTCCTTCTACCCAAGGACCTCAAAGCATTTCAATCTTAGGCACACAGCACATCCTAGCACCATCAGGTGAGCATCACCTACCCATGTCGATGACTGAGGGGAAAAAACAAGCAGAAGTGACAGCGAGAACTGGAATAAGAACTCAAAACCACCAGTATCTCCTCTGAAGGTCTCCTCCAGGGCTAGGTACATGTTGTTTTGTTTTGTTTTTTTTTTTTAAACAAACAGGTCTTGGTATTTTGTACAGACAGGGAGAATGGTGGCAGAAAAGCAAATCAATACCAATCCCACCCTGCCCAAACCTTACACCAACACTCCTCTGACACCCAGACTGTTTCTGGGCCTCTAACACCTCTAAGAATGCCTCCTCTTCTTGGGCCCAGTCAAATGCAGAAGCAGAACTGCCATTGAAAGCAAACCACCCCATGCTCTATGGCTTTTCCAGCTCAACACGCCAGTAGAAGATAGCTTGGGCAACAGAGAAACTGCCAAACACAGCAAGCACGGGTGCGCTGCTGGAGCTCAACACCTTGCCTCCAGAAGTAGCCTCAGCTTTCAACAGTGGGACAACAAGGGCTGCTACGGAGGGCAGTTGCACAGATAACAAGTTTTAGACCATTTCTGTGCTTTGAACTGTTTATTTCCATCTCTGACACAAACTGATCTCCCCCCCTTTCATGACGTTTATCCTAGGCACTACAACTGGAAGAGGTATTACTCATAACAGGCCTGTTCTGAGCCCTCCTCAACACCTAGTCTCAGGTCTCACCTTGGTCTCTTACCCAGTAATGCTGCTCCCTCCAGCATCTTCCCTTTTCCTCAAGTATTCTTTGAAGAGTAGGTTCTGACTGCTGATGAAGGCAGGCACAATAGAAGTCCAACAATACTTACTTTACAACAAGAGCAACACATCCTGAGTCAACAAACAGGTCCTAGGACTAACTCTGACCCTGTTGCATGGGCCTGGGTAGGCAACTGCTCCATCTGACATGTTAGATTTCCACTGGGAGTTGGGTACTCAGTGGTGGAAACAGAAGTGAGGAAGGAGGCAGCAAGGACACACAGAACCACCTGGAAAATAAACCATATGCTGCAAAATTATTCAGGAGAGTCACAAATCAGCCCAGTAGAATGAGTCGTCTTTCCTGGCTGCCCAGTCACAGCCACCTCCCAGGTTGCACGAACACCAGCATGGGATGGAGATGGGTTTCCCAGAAGCCCATGTCCGAAGGGAGAGGGTGTGGAGAGCGTTGGGTGTCCCAGGGGAGCTGCCATGCATACTGCTCCAAAAGCTGGCCCTGCTGTCCTCCCCGCCGAGGGGGAGGCTGGGACACTTGCTAAGAACAGCGGGGAGATGGGGAGGGGTAGATTTAATAATTCGAGGGGCTTCCCCTCCTGCAGAGATGGGTGTGGGAACACAGGAATGAGAAGTGAAGTTCAACGCAGAGGTGGAGTCTGCCTGAAAACTGGCACGACGCATCACTGGACTGAAAGATTTCAGTTTTCACATGCTCCATTTTTCCAACCCAAAAAGATGAAATTTTCCACAGAAGCAGATGCTTTTCTTGAAAGATTTCTTTGAGTAGAAATGCCAAATTCTCCATCAGGAAACTGTTCTGATGGAAGCATTTTCAACAAGCCCTGTTCGAGGTCTATTTCAGGACTGGCCTTTGCTGGCCTGAGTCAGTTCTTTAACTCATCGTGGGTTGTTTTTCCTGCCATTACGTACTTTTAAATTGAGAATGTCTCTGTTTCAACAGAGCTCCTGCTACTGTTTAAACGAGCCCTTGTTGTGAGTCAGGTCGTGAACGCAGCAGCCCTGGCACAGCCCCTCGGCGCAGCTCAGCCCGGCATGACCCTGACCGGAGCTGCCGGGCAGCCATCACCTCCCAGTAGGGAATCCCCTTCCCAGCAGGAGCACGGCTGTTGGGCAGGGATCGCTCATCCCTCCACAAGCAGATGCTCTTTTTTCCAAATTCCTTTTTGAAAAATCCAGCCATTTCAAACCATTTTTCAGGCTTTCTTGGCTTGCTCCACCCATTTCCAAAGTGATGTTTCTGATGTCAGAAGAGTTTTAAAACATTGTCTGGTTCCACAGGGTCATTTCCACTCGAATTGCCAGCGGTGAGCTGAGGATTATTTCTACACTCTCAATTTCAGCTCCATACTCTCCAGCATTCAGGTTGCATCTCCTGCTCTTTGAGTGGAGGAGGAGGAGGGTGCCACGAAGCAGCAGACACCACCAGGACAGCAGGGGATGGCCTCAGGCTGCGCACAGCGCCAAACAGCCTGGGATGCTCCACCACATCCCCGGCCCTCGCTGCAGTGTTTGTCCACCCTTCGCAGGGAGGGCTTTTTCCAAATATCTAATTAGGTTTTCCGTTGCTGCGATGTGATTTGGGTGAGGTGGGCTGTAGGCTGGCCAGGGGCTTTGTGTCACTGCCTTCTGCACACGGAGTGGAGCCTTCACCGCTCTTCCTCAGGGGACAGGGTAAGATGGCTCAGCTGCACAGAGACCTCAAGCCTCCTCTAAGACCTGCAGCAGCAGCACCCAAGTAAGTTCTACTATGAAACACATTTCACACCTTTAATTTCAGCCACTTCGCTGCTTTGAACGTTGGCAAATATTAATAGACAGGGCAGAGCCCCATAGCACTGACCCGGACTGATAGCAGCCACCTCTGCCTTGATCCTCAAGACCAAGAAGCATCTGGCATGAATTTAACCAATGCCAAAGTGCTGCCCCTTGAGAAGACCACCTGCAATTAGCACAGCTCCATGCAGGCGTGTGGACACCCACAAAACAGCTGCCATAGCCACACACACCCCCCCCGGCAGGTCCTGCTCTGCACCGGGGAGGTGGTGGTGGCTGCATTTTCCAGCATGTCATCCCTCTCCCGGTGTTCCTACCAGCTTCTCCCAGGCATGAGCGGAGGATCTGCGGCCTCGGGTTGCCCTCTTGTGGTGCCGCTCAAGTCAGACATTGGCTTTGCAATATTTTCCCCTGCACACCTTGGAAGCACAGATCTCCGCATCAGGCATTCAGGCCTCCCGACATCAATTCATTGTCCTTCGCTACCTTCTTGGACGGCTTCAAAGTGGTGCACGGATGGACGGCCGAAGTCAGCCGAGCCGGGCACGTTCTGCAGCTCAGAACAACACTGCCACTCAGTGCTGTTTTCATAGGAACAATTAAGAAAATCTGCACGTAAGGGGATTGGATTTCCAATAAAAATTCAAGCCAAATACTATTTAAAAGTTTGTTTTTTAAAAAAAAATCAAATCAAAACAAACTCTGCTTTAGCCAAGAACTGAACCGGAAAGTTATTCTTGTCCTTCCACAAATAAGCTCTATGAAACACTAGATCCTTTCAAACCAGAAACGAAAGCTGTACCACAAAGAAAGATTACTTGTTTTCACTTCTATCATTTCAAGCTACAAAGGCACTCCATTTTTTATTGGGCTAGCTCTTGGCTTAAATTAAAATTTGTTCTTAAATAGAAATATTGTTCTCTTCACCCAGCAGTATAAGTGTACCAGGGTGGGAAATCGATAATGCCGGCAGCTCTTAGACTCCCCCATATCTGTCATTTAAGCAGGCAGTTTCATTCACAGCACCACCTAGAAGTGAGTTAAAGACATCTCTACAGGAGATGATAAATGCTGGGTCCACCAAGTCTTGGGCCTCCTGAGCTAAGCCCCTCAGCTCCCAGGTGATGTACCACTGCAATCAGCACCTTGGATCAAACACATCATCTCAATTTTATGGTGCTGCCAGGGGCTGTTTCCTCCAGACAGACTGCCCTGCTCATAGCTGCGACTGTTCACAGCAGCACAATTGCAAAAATCTACCTCATGGTGTTGGACCGAAGAGGTCTCTAATTCATTGCCCTGCCTCCAGCAGTGGCCAGCAACAGATGTTTAGAGAAACCACGCAACAACGGTCACGTTTGCAGCCGTCCCTCCCTTGGCACAACCTCATGATGTTTTACTACTTAAATATATGTAATTATACCACAGAACACCTGTTGAGGTAGGACATCGCATGGAGACTGCAACTTCAGAGCTTCCCATCCTGCAGCACTCTCGTTCACAAGGCCTTAAAGCAAGTCCCTGCATCCATCTGCAGCTCACAGCACCTCTTCCACTTTCCCTAGAAAGCTGTAATTGCTCTGGGAACCTAATGACCCAAACAGGTGAAGCAGAACACGTTTCGACTTGCACAGGCACATCACTGAGCTGGACAACCTTCGGGGGGGGTCCTGCACCTCCCCGAGGACATCCCACACCTGACCCCTTCAGTGGTACCACTGATGGTCAGATCCTCACTGAAGCATCTCCTGTGAGCCCCCACCAACCCAACCAAGAAATACAGGATTAAAACCAACAAAGCCTGCACTTTTCCGTAACAGT
The DNA here is from genome assembly GCA_013400135.1 of Rhinoptilus africanus. Taxonomy (NCBI): domain Eukaryota; kingdom Metazoa; phylum Chordata; class Aves; order Charadriiformes; family Glareolidae; genus Rhinoptilus; species Rhinoptilus africanus. Next base: position 309,052 of record VXBO01007072.1, read on the forward strand.
CACAATTTTGTGAGAGACACTTAAAAAAGCAAACCCTGCAAGGGAAGTTTCCAGGTAGCTTTCCATTCTCCAAAATAACACAGCCTCCAGGCAAACAAAGAGAAATCTTTTTTAATCAAATGCCAGCTCAGTGCAGAGCCCAAAGGACAGAGCTGCGCGGCCTGCGTTGTACTGTAGGCAAGACCAGATGATTTAATAGCTGCCTCTGGCTTAGAGATCTGCTATTAGACTTGGAATTTCAGAAAAAACAACAATCCTTGGAAAATCAATGGAAACACAATTTGATGAATGGTTAAGACATAAAAGCCAATCTGTATTTTGACCAGCACATCACAAGCGCACCAAGCACTTCAAAAAGCCATCAATACTCCAACTTTCTAGCAGCCTCAGACACAAAGAGAGAAAACCTGCATTTAAACACCCGAGATGCATGGGAGCCAGGAGAGCTCTGCTGCCATCTCCAGTGCACAGGGCAAAAACACACAGAGAGAGCCCATGCCTCATCTGCCTGCGCATTTCGCAAGCCAGAGAAACCCACCGGCAGTTTGCTAAGGGAGAAGATTAGTTCACAGGTGATTTCCTTAAAATGATCTCCCCAGACAGCATCTCCTGCTCTCACTGCTGGGGACTCGGGTCCAACAGCCATGGGGTATTTTTTGCTGCCCAGATTTGGGCACTGTCCTCTCCAATCACGCAAGAAGAGAGGGAACTGGCCTGAAGAGGTAACAGACTGACCGGCGGCAGGCAGCCACCTATGGAGAGGTACAGAGAGATCCACCCAGCAGCTCCTCTCTTGCCCACCCAGCACTGAGACCCCAGCAGGAGGATGCAGGAGGCTCGTTTCTGAGCTTCACCCATGAATCAACCAAACAAGACGCCATGAGCAATCACGCACGTGTTTAAGTCGCACATTCATTCTCCAAACCTCACTGAGCACATTAACAGGGTTTCAACTTGCTCCAGCATCACCCAGGCTCGGGGCTCTCTTTTGGCCATACAAGCTGGAGGCAATGGGCCTCTTAACACCCCTGGCTGTTACCCGCTGAGATGTCAGCCAGAACTGGGAACAAATAAAAAGCCAACCAACATTAATCAGTTCCTTACATCCCCTTCCAGGGATGCAGCAGCTTTCAGGAGCCACTGCCCATCCCCGGCTGAGCTGACACCACACCACGGGAAGGCAGCTACTGTAAGGACACGTTTCTCCTGGCTCCCGGGTGACCAGGGACCTTCCTGAGATTTACACCCAGCGCACCTAAAGGACCTCACTAGGAAAGCAGCAAACTGAAATTCTACAAAGCAAAACAAAACAAGCCCACGAAGCAGGTATGTCTGCTGGGGACCAGCGGGCCCCAGGGAGCGGTGACACAAGCTCCACGTGGACTGCTCCCAGCTCCTGTCATGTGCCACTCTCCAACGGGAGGGCTCGGTCCCATAGGGACCCCTTATTGCACTCCGAAATTCTCAGTCCCTTCTCATCCTCGTCGGGGATGATGCTCAGCACTGCCAGGGAAAGGCCCAGCTGCTCTAATTCCTGACTTGGCCTCAATCTGCTCCCTGGGCTGAAAGCGAAGTTCTTATTACTGCAGATCCTTCGCTGGAGGGGAAGAGAGCCTCCCCTTAGCGCTTTCCCACATCGATGCTGAAAAAGAAGCTGCATCCCTCTGCTCCCAGCAGGAAGATCTCCCGATTTGGATTGAGGTGAGCAGCCTCTCAACCTCAACACGAGAGCATTCACCCTTTCTGCACTCACACAATACTTTTCCTTGCTGTTTCAGACACTGAGGACATCCCTCAAGACCCAAGCAACTGCTCTCCTCAAAGGGCAAAAAACAAGAGCTGGGCACGTTTCACTGGTGTACTTTTTCAGGACTGACATAGTTAAACCAGAGCCAAAGGCCCCATCTGGAAGGTGATTTCTGTTAAACAGGAGCCATGTCAGCTGCTGCCTGGGACCCTGGCCATCCCCTCCATCCTCCTCCACCCACAACCAGGCCAGGAGCCGCGGGGGTTTAAAATAACCGGTGGAAAACCATTGCTCAGCCCCCATCACGGGGCAGCGCCGCCGCCGTCAGCGCCAGCACGGCGGGTCAAGGGGGAAAGGAAGTTTAGGAATGCCTCAAATTTGCATCTCCACCACCAATTTGCTGTCAGTTTAACTTAATGTCTGGCAGGTCATTCAACAGCAAGGATTTTTATAAATAAAGCCAGCTAGGGAAGCTTTGCACGTTACTGAGCGCAGAGATATGGGTAACAGAGCATCGTCACTACCCTTAATGGCACCAGCAACCACCGACCCCGTCTCAGAGGTGTAAAAGAGGGACGGGCATTCCCACAGGAGAAGCGAACTCCCCACAATCCCATAGCAAACCCCTCAGCCGGGGTGGGGGGGGCTCCGACCAGCCGGTGGCTGGAAGTCACCACCCAGGACCCATTAGCCCCAGTCACCCCCCTTCTTTCAGGGCAGTGCCCATACTGGCACCAGTGTATATCCCCCCAATCTCACCCCAGTCAGGGCACCACCATACTGGTTCACAAAGCAAAAACCCACACCCCCCCCATCTTACCCCAGTGGCCCCCGCAGCCAGCCCCTCCGCAGGGTTGCGATGGCAGGAGCAGAGCCCACCTCCCCAGACACATCTCTCTTAGTGGCTGCTCAGAAGCAGGTGCCAAACACCACCCCCAGCTCCTCTCAGCTGGTGCCAATTCCCCTTAATCACCCCACACAGCTCCGGTTCTCCCCCAGAGACCCCCCCACCCCTCCCTCTCCTCAGCACCTGGGGGGAGGAGGGGGCTCTGATGCTCCCTTGAGAAATTTGATCCTCCTCAGAGCATTTGGGATGCCCACAACAGAGACTTTGATCCCATTTCTGACCACTCTCGTCCACCCAAGGGCACTGTGTCATCCCCTCATTCCCAGCACCATCTGTTCTCCCTTCCGGCTCCCAAAACACCTCTTTTTCTCCCTCCCCAGGTATTCCCCATGGCTGCACCTTCTGCTGCTTCGGGCACAGCAGCTTCGCAGCACCCACCTCGCAGACTGCAGCGCTCTCCACAGGCTCTGCATCCTGTGAGTAATCTACTGCCTAATTAGTAATTAATTATTTGCACATGCCTAATGCTCCCTTTCCAGGCTAGCAGAGCATTTTACAAGCAACAAGGAACCAAAACTCCTTGCTCCCAAGGAGCACAACGCACCTGTGGATGCCAAACACTGCTCCACTGCTGGGAAGCCGCGGTTTCAGGGCCTGAGCCCCAACCCTTTTGTGTGCACCATCCACATCCCGGAGCTACAGACAAATCTCCTACGGCTCCTCGCAGCTGGCCCGCTACGTGCCAGCTCCATCTGAGAACGAGCCACGTGCAGCCATATCTACTAGAAAACAGCAGTGACCCCTCTCTCCCCCTCCCCTTTTCCCCCTAAACTGATATAAACATTACACCCTTCCTGAGCCACAACTTCAGCATTAAACAACACCGTTTACCAGTATAAATACCATGGAGAAGCCAATGCAATTTTCCCATATGCCAGTGAAGACATTGGCATGTTGGGGGTCTGAGCCCCCCACCGATGGGGAAAGCCCCTCTGCTCTCCCAGCCCCCAGGGCTGCCGAGGGGAGAAAAAGGTCCCCCGCCATCACCAGCAATCGCCGGCCACAACGATGGCATCCTAACTGCAATTAACTGCTCCTCTGCAGCGCTGCACTCCCTCGGCCCTCATAAATAAGAGGGGAAAAAAGTGTATTTCTTTGCCAGGTGACTGTACATCATAAGTGAGCTGTCAGAAAAATAAACCTCCCCCTACTTTTCCCCCTGTGGGATTGAAAAGTATCTGGGTTTCCACTTTGATAACACCAGGAACCTCACCCATGAGTGGAGGAACAGCATTAACTTTGCAGGAGCTCGAGCCACAGGCCCCTCACAGTCACTCCCTCTGTGCATCGTACCCCCTCCTTTTATCTCTTTTTAAGTCAACAGAGCTTTTCCCAGCAAATCCAAGTCCAACACCCAGCAGGCAGACAGTTACATGATACCACATGGGGGGGCCCAGCACGGATATTCGCTCCTGGGCCAGCTGGCCCCCAGGACCACCACCTTTGGCTGGGCACTTAGGGTGGGCAGAAGCCAGGGACCATCCTCCAGAAGCCCATAAGCTGCCACTGGTGGGAATTTGCTCCAGAAAGCCCATTTCTGATTTTACACTAAGCTTAAACCCCCCAGGAACTCCCTTGGGCTTCAGGCAGCAAAGCACAGGTAGCCCAAACAGGTACCTGGGGCCACCCAGGGTTATCTCTGCCCCAGCCCACCAGGCACTGGGATAAAACGCTCAGGACTAGCCCTCTGTTATGGTGGTGGTTACCTCTTAAGTGGCCCGTGCTCAGTGAGGTCACCAAAGCAAATATGTTATTGTACCCCCCAGGCTGGGGAGAGCAGCCTTTCCTCACCCCACCAACCCCTACATCCTTCTCCCCCAAACACAACCGTTTCACCCCAGCTGCATGGCCCTACCTGGCAGCAGGGATGGTGAGGACATCCTTTCCCTGGCACACACCTCCGAGAGGAGAGCAGCTCACGCTCATGGCTGAGATATCTCCCTGCCTCCTGGAGCCTCCCACCCCATCCAGCACAACCCCTTCCCATCACGCAGAGCGTGTCCCAGCTGGGGCCAGACCCACTCATCAAAGCCTCTGGGAGGTCTCCCTTACCACCTTGCATCTACTGATTTGCTGCAGCTGATGCAGGAGCTTCACACCAGTAAAGAAGCTTCCACAAACGAGCAGAGCCTGTGCTGGTCTTAGCAGTCACAGGTTTTAATCCAATGCTGTTGTTCCTCTATTGCTATTTTTGAGGGGAACCAAGCAGGAACTAGCTGGAGATAGTGGATCCTGAAGGAGGACCTCTTCATATGCGTACACAAAAGGAGAGTAGGACAGGAGACACCAGCGCTGCTCCCTGCCCCATTAGAAACCATCACCTCCAGCAGAGACCCTAATGGGCCCAACATACCTGCCAGTCCCTCTTCTTCCAACCTTTTTTTGAGTCTTTATGGGCCAAGCTGACGCAAGAGGCATCATCCGAAGCTCCCTGTCCTGAGATTCCCCTTTTTCTCTGGTTTCTGGCCTCAGCCCACCTTGCCCACATCAAGCAGATGGTGCCCCGAGCCTCGTGCTGGAAGTGCTGTTGGCCCAAATGAAGCGTAACGTGCCGAGTTGTCCCTAACAAAGGAGTCCTCTGTTTGGCTTTCCCATGAGGGTTATTATAGCCAGCGTTTATTTTGGACTGGGGCCAAAATATGCATTAGTGTTCCTCATCCCGTGGATTTCTGTGCACGGCTCGAATGAGCGTAGGGGGCTTACACATGCCATGCCCAGCTGGAGGAAAGTTTTTCAGGAGTTTGAAGTCGTCTTCCTATATGTGTACTGCTCAGAGAAACGGGCCCCGGGTGTCCCTGTGTGCTGGGGAAGGTGAGGACCAGCCCCGTACGTGCCCATCCTTGCCCGGTTTGCTGTGGGGCAGGCTGAAGGATCTGCCCCATGGTCCCAGCTGTGCCACTGGGTCGTGCAATAAGTCATTTTGGTTTCTCCTATTGGGGTAATGATACTGAATTCCCATCGTAGGTGTTTCAGGATGTAATGGGGAAAGCGACAGGTTCCCACTGGGCTGGGAGGAGGGATCTGCCATGGTTGAAGAGCTATTCTCGCTCCTGATGCACGGAGCTGCTGGAGAAATGTGTCTCTCCACACCAAGTGCTGTGTGTGCTGTCTTTCGCCCTGTACATTGCTCTGAGGAAGGATTTACCTCTTCCCTGCAAACCTCTCCAGACCACTCCCCCACCGAGCCCAGGAGCAGCCCTTAGATTGCATTTCGCAGCCTCAAAAGCGACACCAGTGGGGTGTTGGGCGGCAGCAATGGGGGGTGAGATGAGCCCCGGGGGGATGCTCGGACGCCCGCTCCCACCGCTGCCACCGCAGGGGCTGCCGCCGGCTCCCCCGCGGTAGCAGTTTGCTCGCCGTGTTTTTGGCACGTCCTTTGCTGAATTGTAAACGTCAAAGCAGGCTGCATCTGCTCCCTGTGCCGTGCTGTAATTAGGAAACAATATTATTAAAGCCAATTCCCATCTCCGCTTTCTTTTCATCTCCCCTCCTTCTTGTTGTTCCTCTATTCTCTTCCCTTCGCAGCCTCTGGCCTTTGGACTGAACGCTGATGAGCCGTTGTTTGGTCTAATCTGCGGCGCTTGTTAGCGGGGTTGTTAACGTAGTTTTGAACCACCTGCTCTGCCTTGGCTTCCCCCGAGTCCCTGCCCCAAAGCCGGCTCAGCTCCTCCCCGTCAGAGCCCATTGCTGCAGAGGCGCCGGGGTTATTGCTCGTCGCTCTTTCCCAATCCCGATCCTCGTGGCCACAAGTTTCGCCGCCCGCCATGAAACCGTTCTTGGCCCTAATTCACGCTCTTTGCTGCGAGGGGACAGCACAGCGCTGCGGGGCGTCCGTGCTGCTGTGATTTATGGGCATTACATACAGCTTTTTACCACCCATATATCCTTCCCCACAATTATTTGTTTCCAACAGGAGCGTGGCCAGGGTTGGCAGCGGACCCTGTGGTCTCTGCTGGGCCACCCGCTCCCACCCGAGACACCCAGCTGCCACACTGGCTGTTCCCAGCTTCGCACAGTAAGGATTTTAGCTTTAATCCATGCGTCTTGCGGTCAAATCTCAAATCTAAAGTGTAGGCACAACACCCACAAATGCAGCTCCCTCCGTCGGATGAGTGGGAGGAAGCAGATGGGGGCTGCGGAGGAGCGGGGCTATGGGATGGGACAGGGAGAGTCAGGTGGCCCAAGAAGTGGAGGTGCCCGTGGAGCTGAGATCTCGTGGAGTTACTAGACCAGGAAAATGGTCTTTCTCTGCAAGACAGAGCATGACTTGCACCTCTTTAATAAACACTTTGAGCCTAAGGGGTGACAGCAAGGCTGCAGGGGCTGAGCGCTATTTGTACCTGGCACTCCAGAGCGTGCCAAGAAGCCTTTTCAACCCAAGTTCATGTGCCAAGACGCCTTTTCAAGGCTCTGCGGGATAACAGCTACACCCTGAGCTCTGTGTGTTCTCCCTGAGCTCCCACGAGGGGCCGGGGGTGGAAATTAGATGCTGGAGAAGCAGTTGGAGAGGATCTACCCCCTTTGTGAAGGGACACATCGGGGGGGGTCAGAGCACCATTCCCCTCCGGACCACAGCCAGATGGGAGGGTGGTTCACAGCGGCTCCATCCCAGGGACCGAGCAGAGCTCGCTCTTTGCAGCCCAGGATTTAGGTGGTGTTTGGGAGGTCTCTCTCAATTTCACATCGATTTAGTAGAGGAGCCAGTAGAAGCAAAGACTTAGAAACTGAGGTTACTTTCAAAGGGCAAGTTAGTAGTAACTAACAAATAACTTCTCAAAATTTCAAATAACAATAACAAAAAAGCATTGGAGGCATTTGTACAGTTTTCCTACCTAATTTTCTCCTCTTGCTGAGCACCGTGGTTTCGGCTGGATGGAACCACTGTCTCCAGGTACTCCATCAGCTCCTGGAGCAGGGTGCTGGGAGAGGAGTTTGCTGGGAGCTGCAGACAGCAATTTGCCGAGCACAATGCCGCCTTTGAACCTAGTAACTTGCAGACAATAATACTCTTTTACATGCTAATAGATAGTATTGTTCTTCAAATGCCTGACATTTACAGCAATATAACATCTCTGGCGAACAGGGCGCCAGCAATAGGCACGACTTCCCAAAGCAAGTGCTGGGGAAGCAGAGGGATGGGACAGGAATTAATATATAAGATTTGTGACTGAATTTTGCTTCAGGTTTCCTCCAATTGCTGCTGATTCCTTCCTATATTTCAAAACTGATGACTGCCCTGAAAGGTAATTCACAAAAAAAAAAACAAAAACGAAAAACCCAAAACAACCTGACCCAGTGTAAATATAGCAGCAAACGGAGATGGGCTGTAAATCAGCATCATCCACCTGGAAGCTTTGCTGGCTGGCATCCAAACGAAAAACCGGGGACAGGCCTGAGTAGCCCTGCTTCACGTCAAGGGGAGTCAGCAGGCAGGAACGACTGCCTGGGGAAGATGTTTGCTTGAGACAGAGGAATTATTAATAAGCTTACTGTTATTTATTATTGTTCTTAAACAGCTTGTCTCACTGCACACGTTAGAATGGATTTCAGTCTTCCCTGATTATGCCTAACAAGTATTCGTGTCCAGATGGGAAGTGAGGAGATGTTTCTCTCGGGGATGGTACCCAAATCCCCAGTGAGATGCAGGGAGGGGAATCCCTGCCTGTGGGGCAGTGGGTAAGGATCAGAAATCTGCGTTTCTCTTTGCATCCCCAGTTCGACGCTGCTAGTTCGCTTCAGTCAGGCATTTTTCCAACACCCAGACAACCCGTAAGGCTGTTGGAAAACCTAGGAGAAGACGCACAGCAGCTCTAAATGGGAAGCCACAAGGTGGGATCCATGTGGAGGGAGGAGGCAGAGGGCAGAGCTGGCATTTGACCCAAAAATCCAGGTGCCTCTTGGGAGATTGGGTCCTGCCGTGCATCCAAGCAACCTCTCCACTACATTCCCAACAGAGAGGAGGGCTTGAAGAATAGCAAGCCTTACATTTTTCGTGCTACTTCTTGGCTGAGACAGGAGCAGAAATGTTGCCATGATGTCTACTGAATAAATACGCACTACTGCTGCTCTCGCTTGTCTTTTCATTTTTGGAGGAGATGCAGATGGCCCTTTAAATACTTGCAAGGCCTGCAGCTTTTCCAGAGTGGTTTTTTTCTTCCCTTTTTCCAAGCTACTTGGCTCCCTGCAGTAATTAATATTATCTAATGGGGTGAAAAGCAAAGTAAAGCCTTCATATTTGAGATTATTCACACAAACAAAAATGTAAACAGCTGTCTGGGAGAGAAGGAAAGAGAGCCTGCAGGGATGAGCTGCCTGGAGCCCTAACAGAAGCCTATGCCAGGATATTTGGTGCCCGCTGGGTAGAGCCAAGTGGGAGAGACGCTGTGCAGCCACGTCCGCCTTGGACAGGGAGGCCACCAGCACCCCCAGCGGACCCTGTCCAAGGGGTTTTCTTCCTTGGAGAATCTCAGTTCCCATAAAACCTCTTCCTCACCAACGCTGCTGTGCCGAGACTCATGGCCGTGCTCATCCGAAGGGCCCAGTGTAGCTGAAAGTCGGGCATTCTCAAGGACAAGGAGACAAATATCCCCCCCATCAACTGCAGCCACTTAGTTTCAGGTCTGTTCCTGGATAATGGAGAACAGGATCACAGAGCTGTCTGATTTCGGAAAAGATGAAAAGGATGACGGAGGGGCAGGTCATTGGCGCGGCTGCGGGGTGGCAGGTGGCTCTGCTCAGCGACAGCCCTCAGAGAGGCCCCAGCAGAAGCATCCCCGGTTGCACGGAAGAGCTCTGTAATGAACTGGGCTGTAAGCTGGTGCCTTGTACCATTTCGGAGGAGGCATTAGCTTTTAAACCGAGCAGATAACCTCAGGAGGAGTTAATGAAGCATTTCCCTTTGAGTTCCCCTGCCTTTCCCCCTTGGCTTGCCCTTTGGGGACAGTAACCCCCTCCTGCCGCTCTGTGGTTTTCGTCCTGACTTTGCTCAGATCTTGAACACGGCTTTTCATAAAGATCCAGTCTTTTTTTTCTTTTTTTCCTAAGAGGTTTAAAAACGAAAGTTTCTGCTTGTGGGGCTGAGGACAAAACTGCGGAGCTGTTTGGCTGGTGCCCATCCCCTGCAGGGCTCTGTGGGGAGGATGGGAGCCGCTGGGGGAGGCAGAGGAGGAGAAGGTAACCATGAGGAGACCGCTCCAAAAGAGCTGGGAACAACATGGGATCCTCTCTGTAGCAGAGGAAAATATATAAGGGAGTGCTGCAAACGCCGACTGATGGTGGGGGAGATTGGATTTGCTCAGAAACACGCGGCGAGGCTGTGGCTCCGGGTGAACTGATGTATGCTGCACGGGGCTTGAAGGAGGCTGTTGTCGCAGAAAGGAGGGATTTCTCTTTGGCTCTCTGTGTTTGAGGAGGATGCTGCTGTTCTTCGGGCAATGGACGTCTGAGCTTGTGTCCCACTGGGGAGCCTCAGAGCCGAGGGAATGGCAGAGCCCCCTGTTTGCATTGAGCAGGAGGACAAAGTCCTGGTTTTAAAAAGGGAAAGCCCCACTTTCCTTCTTCCCTTTGGGATGGCTCAACCATCCCCATCTCGGTGGCTTGAGTCCCTCGACCGCTTGAACATAAGCGCGAAATAACTTGAAACGAGTCTCATACTCAGGGTGTTCAGTAACAAGTGCCCTGTAGAAACTGGGGCTGTTCTTGCCTTGGACGTGGCTGAAAGACGTGGGGAAGGGCTGAGACAGGAGGTGCTGTGCATTCCTCGGTGTGGCGGAAAAACAGAGCGGAGCGGCAGCAAATTATCAGATGCCGTCTTGTTTTCACAGCTCTCGTGGCCAAAGTGGGTCACCAGACACACGAGATGCCTTTCTGCTCCCCTTCCTCGGCCGTAGGCAGGCTCCGCGGGGCTGGCAGCTAAGCTAGCTTTAAAACCACATGCCTGTGTACATTCCTGGTGTACTTCCTGTGCCTACGCTGGGATGGGATCCTTTTCCGCATTTTTCCTTGCCAGCCCTAATTATGTGGACCCACAAAGTAAATAATAACAGCGGAAAAATGTTGGGAGTACCAGCCACGCAATTTTCACTGCGTAAACATGCGGAGTTTTGCTACCTGTCCACGAGGCCCAGCTTCTCGGCATTGTGGGACTGCTCTTCGTGTTAGTGACCCTGAGGAGCGTTTTGGATGGAAAAGGGGGCTGAACCTAACCCCTCCTTTCCCCCCCGGCAGATTCACAACACCCATTTGATCTTTGGAAATAGCATCCCCTTCTCACCCCTCCAACCCAGCTCACCGTGTGGTTGGGCATCCAGGATAAAATGATTTCCTGAGGGCAATTTGGGACAGCGTCAGGAAGAATCCATATTTTAGGATATTTTGCTTCAAGCACAATCTGCGGGAGATGTTTCATAGCAATAGTCACTTCTGAGCCAGGATCTTGTCTCCAGGTGAGCAGCTGATGATGACCCTTGTGCTGCCACCCATCCAAGACCTTGGAGCCTCATAAGCCCTGAAGAATAAAATAACTAATGTGGCCTGTGCTGATTCTCATAACAAGGGTGAATTTTCCTCAAATCTCAGTCTCCTCAGGATAAACTCTTGGTAGCAGAGCCAGAGGATTTCGATGCAAGGCTCTGTTGGCTGTGTTCATGCACCACCTCTGTGTCTGCTGTGCACAGACTGGTTGGGTATCTGAGATCTGGCGAGGACTTTTCTTCCAGCCAGGAGAGACACTGGAAAGTTTCAACATTATCTGCGAGAGTTAGGCTGGAAAAAATATTCTGTGCTCAGTCAAACAGATTTTTGATAATTGAAAACATTTTTGTTTACATGGTGATTTATTTAATAGTCTAAAATTAGATATTAAAAATTGGTTCATAACGGAAAAACTCATTCCAAAAGTTTGGGAAGAGGATGTTGTGACTCGGTAGGAGCAATGTGTTTCTTTCTGTCCCTAACATGATGTTTCTGTGAAATGGCCGTGAGCTTTTGATGTTTTCCTTTTGACACGCTTGCGTTGTCCAACAGCACAAAGACCCTGTTTAAGTGATTGTTCCAAGCACCTCCACCTCTTCAAACCAGAGCTGCATTTCTGCTCTTTGCAGGCGGTGCAGGCGTGATGCCGTGGGCACCATCACCATGGATATCCCTTGCACAGGCAGGATGAGAAGTCGTGCATCGCAGGGAACGCACTTTATATAAATTCCTGGCTGAGGGAATATTTCCCAAGTTTTTGTTAGAGACACCCAGCAAGTTTCTTGGCTGCACAGAAACCCAGGTAGTACAAAAGCTGGGGAGAGGGAGATCAGATCCAGCTTCGAGAGCGCAGTGAGCCGAGCTGCAGCCAAAATATGGGTCTGACCCACAAAACCACTTTGGCCCTCCAGTAGCCATCAGGCTGGGGCCTCCTGTTTGCTGCTCAGCACCCATAAGGCAGCCTGCGAGTGAATGCCGAGCTGCAACGCTGATGTTTGCAGGATTCCTGCAGGTCAGGCTCATGGAGGGTGCAGGTGAGGAAGGCTTGCAGGACTACATGCGTAATTTTCTGCCGTCTTGCCCATCATGCAGTCGCTCATGAGGCTTTGGGGTGCTGGGTGCTGCCAGTGCCGGGTGATGCGTGGGACCCTGCACACGCTGAGGGTCTCTCCTGGCATCTCCATGGGGTCTCCATCTCTCTGCTCTGCGATGCAGCCCTGCACAGCCGTCCTTCCCCACTCGCTCATACCTGTGGTGTGAGTAACCTGCCCTGGCGCATCCCTCGTGGCTCACGGAGCCTCTTGGACCGACCAGAACAGGGTCAGGAATCACTGCTGCCTTCACAGTCCCACCTGGATCGCTCCTGGGTGGGTTCAGGCCTGAAGCGAGCCAGGATTTGGCCCATCACCTGCCTGGAGCACAGCAGCGTTTCGTGGATACAGCACCAACAAATGAGTTTGAAAGTAAAAAAAAGATCTGATTAACCCTCTCTCTTCTAGCACTGCCTGTGTGGCTGAGAGCATGATGGGGAACCACGACGTTCTCTCTAGGGCAATGCATATGCCAACTCCTGTATTTTTTCTGATAAACGATGCTGTATAACAAGCTAAAACTAAATTTACACGTGGAAAAGCCCAAAGCTATTTAGCTGATAGCTCCTGGTCATTCCCCTGAATCCATATCCGTGTCACTGTGCCAATGTCCCTGGTGTGGTGGCTCCTGTCCTGCACTCTTCAGGCTGCTCTGGAGCCCACCTCAAGGATGCAGTGGGGCCGGTCCCACCTGCAGGCATCGGAGATCTTGTGGGGACAGACATTAGGGAAATGCTACCCCCACCAGACTTGACAAATAAATCCTCAGGACCTCCTTGTAAGGCTGGAAAGTCTCCCACCTCCCCTTTATTGGAGATGAGGAAAGGAAGCCCAGAGAAGGGCTGCTGCTCTAGAGGACGGGTTCTCCTTCAGAGCCCAGTGTTGGGTTTTCTGAACGGAGAGGGAGGAGAACTGACCTGAACCCGCTCATTTGGTGCCTGGTGAAACACCTGGAGAAGCCCTCCTGGCTGTTTGTGGGCCTCGGGCATGCAGCCAACAAATCTGCAGCTTTTGGATTCAACACCCCCTTCTGCCCCCAAAGTCAACAGGAGCTTTGTTCGCTTCTGGAAAGCTGAATTTCCACTGCATAAATCCAGCCCCTCTTCTACCCTTGTGTGAGGCACCATCAGTACTGTTATTCCACTAAATCAGAGCGAAATGGTTATCTTTTATTTCCCTTTTCGTGGAACCACGGGTCCAGCCTGGCCACCTGCGTGGTTAATCATAGACCTGAGCCTGCGGGGGGGAAGGACGTTGGGTTCCCAGGACAACGTGTTTTCCCTGGCGGCCGCACCACTTTTCACCTTTCTCCTGACACCTTTAGTATATATTGCTTTGAGGTGATGGACACAGCAAGGAAATATGTTACCAAGGCAATGGAAGGAAAATCCAGGCCCCAAATTATAGATTTCTTCTAGAGTAGGACCTGGAGGGGATTGGGGGGGAGTAAAAAGCATGAGTTACTCTTGAATTCAGCAAAAGCTGCACGAGGCTGCTGTGGAGGTTTGAGTACTCCTGGTAACGCTGGCAATAACTTTTCATCATGTAGGGATATTGTTTCTCTTCTGCGTTACTGGAGGGTTTTCATGGAGAGCCACGTGCAGTCCAGGTGGGATGCTCTGCGCAGCATCCCTTCTGCCCCGCGCTCCGGCTGAGCTGCTCGGTGGGGTTACACCAGCGCTGGGAAGATGGGAGATGTCCGGAGTGTGCCCGCCCAGGGCTACACTGCCTTTGACTTCTGAACCTGGCCCCTACAGAGAGCAGGAGTGGGAACGTCAGGTGATCCCTCATCCTTGCCACCGTGCTGAGCCAGACCCCCTGGTGGGATTTTGGGGGGTTCTGTGCTTTGCATGGGGCTCAGGAGTGGGGTGAGATTGGTCCCTACAGCCCAGGGCCACGCTCTCCTGGGCACCTCCTTGCCCACCAGACACCTTCTCCTGGACCAGGGATGCAATTCCCACCCCTTGAGCCCTCGGTAGGAGCCGGGCATCATTTTCCAAGTTGTGCCACACAAACAGGACTGTCCCTCTGTCTGGGAAGTGCTGTCACGTCGTCATCATAGCCCCAGTCCCCCCAGTAAGGCAGTGCTTTAGAAGAGAAAGGATTCGCTGCAGGAGGAGAGGCAGATGTTGCCCAGCTGTGCGCGCTGCGTGGAGCAACACTGACATGCAGCGGTGGGCTGCTGCCATCTCCCCCTGCCCCCCCAGCCCTCCCCACCGCCGTCCGCATTGCTGCGGGGCGGGGGGGTGCAGGCCAGGCCTTGCAGGGATTGCTGAGAATTGAGCTATTCCCCAATGAAAACACCTCCTGGCCGGTAATCTTTCCTCCTACAAAAGCAGTGTTTGCCCCAGAGAAATCCCCTGCTGGTTACAGAGGAGGGAATTGGTAGCGGCTCTCCAGCAGGAAGCACTTTTTTTTCCCCGGCATGTTGTTTAGATTTCTTTAGAATTGACCCACAGGACTGCCCATAAGTGATCCTGCTGCTTGCAGCCCAGAGGATGCCGACGGCCAGTTGTTCCCAGATGGAAAAGTGTGTGTACACGCTACGCCTGCAATGCTGAACTGGGAAAGGGAAAGAAAGGGAGAAGAAGGGTTTGCGATATTTCAGCTCCCAGAAGCTCTGCTGGCAGCTGCGTTGCTCGGCATAGCTTTGCCACACTGGGTGCCCATGCTGAAAATGTCACTCTTTCATCAGCGTGGATCTGTTTTGAAACCTGGCCGGGGAAATGGCAGGAGCTTGGGGCTACGCTGGCTGCCACCGTGCTCCCGCTGTGCTCCCCAGTGCTCCCACCGTGCTGCCCAGCACACATCCAAGGTAATGCCAGCTCATGGAGCACCTGGATGTGAGCCGGGTGAGGCCAGCTGGCTCAATCCCTGAGGGTTTTCAGACTTCAGCCCTGCTGTGGACGGATTTCTGCCACCCTTCAGCACCAAAAGCAGCACGAGAGCCCAGCAGGGGCGATGGCAGGGAACGGGAGAAAAGGGACAACAGGCAAATTGTAATGTCTGATGCAAGGGTCTCCCTTTCCCCAGGTTATAGGTCGATATCCAGCATTTAGCAAACCATGCTTTTACAGTAAAAGACCAAAAGACATTATTATAGCCTGAATAAGTGTGGAATCGGAGCAGTTCAGTGAGGAACATCGCAGAAGGAAGGAGCTCCAGCCTTAGCAGATGGCACAGTTTGGGCTGGTTTGGGTCTGTGTAAGGACTCGAGGGGGCTGTAGTGGAGGAACGGCAGAATGGGAGCAGCATGGCGATGTGCCATGGTTTAGCCAAAAGACTGAATGAGACTCTTGGATACATGAGAGCAGAAATGGTGAGTAGGAGCTGGGAGAGGATTTTACCTTTTTATGGGACTGGGGAGGCTGACTTGGGAATTTTACCCCCAGTTCAGGTGTCTGCATTTCAGGGAGGGTGTTAGAAAGTGTTGAAAAGAGCTACAAAATTGATTGAAGGGCTGGAGAAATGGCTTTACAGCGGGGAGAACTTAAAGACTTCCATCTGTTTGCATTATTTTTGAAAAAAAAAAAAAAGAGGTTGAGAGGTGACTCGATGACAGCGCGTAAGTACCTTCACGGGGAGAAAAGAGCGGGCATTGCAGGCTCTGTAATCCAGCAGGGGGGAAAAACCACAAACGGATGGCTGGAAGCAAGAGCCAGATGAAGTCAAAGTGGGAATTAATCACCTTCATTGTTATAAAATACCCCAAACAGGTCCAATAGTTTGGAACCAATCCAAAGGAAAATGGTGGTTTTTTCATTCTTGCTGTCTTGAAAGGAAGGCTGGGGTCTTTTCTGAAGGACATCTGTTAGCTAAGGCATAAGTTGCACTTAATGGCCAGGGCTTAATGTGGAGAACTTTGGGTTAAAATGACTGTATGGATACACTCAGCGTTGCAGTGCCATCCATAAGGATGCATTAGCACATATGTTTGGGTTTATCCAGGGGGCTCCTGAGCAGGGCTAATGAAGGACGTTAACTCGGGAGCGAGGATGTAGTCAAGAAACGAAGGGGAAAAAAAACCCTCATGTGGCTTTATTTTGCTTATTGGCTTTTAAGAACATAAAAATCACAGACAAGGAAAAGTGACAGCCTTGACCCAAACATGGTGGGTGCGGAGCGGCTGGCCGGGGTACGGCCGGTGGGAATCACCCGCGGTAAATGAGTGGCTGAGTAGCTGTCCCTAATTAATGAAATCAGTTTCAGAAGGGGTTTAGCTGCGCTGGTGCAGAAAGTGTTTGTAATGACAGCCTTGAGGCCCTTCCGAGTGGAAGTGCCAAATCTGGCTTTCGGAGGGTGGGATTTTCCCTACCCTGGGTGCACATCTGCTCTTTTGTTCCATACAATAGGAAAGCCCCTTCCTCTATGCTCCGGCTCGTGCTGCTGCCCTGGCCCGCTGTGATCCCAGGATCCTCATCTCCACCCCATCCCCTCCATCCCCGCTCCTGGCAGCCCAGAGCACCTGGGCACCGCTGGATTTTGGGATGCGGCGGTGCCTGGTTGTGGCTTCTCCCCAGAGAAATGGAGCTGACTCCCAAGCCCTTGATGGAGAAGCAGAAATAAGAGGTCTTGCATTGTCACCTGATGGCTTGTGGCCACTAAAGGTCCCACCTGCACTTCTGTGAACATGAAGGACCTTCCATCCTGCATTCACACCAAGACTTTCCTAAATCACACAGGGTTTGGCAGATGAAATGGTCAAACTCTGGTGGTGTCTCGTCCCAACTTAGCCGGGCTTTGATCCAGCCTGATCTCAGCTCCCGCCGTGTCCCCCAGCTCTCCTCCTTGTGCGACGCCACAGCACCGGTCCCTGCCACCAGCCGGGACCAGCCCCTGCAACCTCCTGGGGATTCATTTAAATAAACACATGGAAAGAGTTAAACCCCAAAATCAGCCTTGAGTGGTTTGGGAGGGAGCTTGGGCTTGGGGGAGAGCACCCGGCTCCATCCGTGTGGCCAGTCCCCCGCATTAGGTAATGTGGGAATAGCTGTTTAATTTGGACAGGCCCCCCTCAGTCCCTCATCCCCTCCCACCCCACGTCCCAGGCAATAACACGCTTTCAATACTCAAGGAAAAAAAGCCGAGCCCTTGAGTGAAAGGTAAAATGTACGTCTGTGGCAAAAAGCAAGAGATTGAAAGTGTTATCAGTGCTTTAGGGTGGGCAATAGCAGGAGATTTGCTAAAGGGATCTGGAAGAAAAGGCCTTTTTCAAAGGAATTGTATAATCCCTGGTAGTGCAGTGTCTCATGCGCAAGGACTTGCCTCCATGATCTGCTGTCAAACAACGCGAGGATTTGCTGCTCCTGTCTGTGGATGTGCGGAATGGAACCCCTTCCCACACTGCTTTTCTAAATCTTATTTAAAGGGATTTCTCTTATAACGCTTGGGAAAACTGCGCTTTTAGAAGACCCTGGTGTGTGAGTTGGTGAAAACATTTACTCTCCAGCCAGCTCTGGGGTGCGGGTTTCAGGGTATTTTGGGGCTCCCCAGGTGCGGGGACGAGGAGGGTGAGACCCGGGCACTTGCCCCAAGCTGCCGACGGGGTTATTTCATACCACGAACGTCACATTCAATATCCATTACGAGTCTGCTGAGGAGTTTCTCTCTCTCTCTCTCTCCCCCCCCCTTGCTGGCTGCCATCCGGAGCGCTCCTCTCCCCCGTGCCGGACCCTGAGCCCGTCCCTTCCCCCCGACGCCGCCGCGCTCGCCGTGTCCCGCGTTGGCCGTCCCTGCCGGGAGTGCGCGGCTTCCACGGCAGAACGGGCTGGGGATGGGCCTGGAGTGCTCTGTATTGGCATCGGGGTCAATACTGGTTCTTCAGAGTTATTAATGTTAATTATTTAGTCTTATTCTATTAAATCTGTTTATATCTCAACCCTTGGGTTTCCTTGTTTTGCTCTGATTCCCCTTCCCGGGTGGGGAGGGCTCATCAGGTGAGAGACTAATTGTCTAAATGAAAATAAATAATTGTTGGGTTCCTCAAACCATAACACCCAGGCACCCTCCGCTGCTGCCGTGTTTCAATGAACATGGCAAATGAAAACCCTCCTGGTCAATGCTGCTGAAAACCTTCTCCAGGAAATTGGGGATGGACATTAGCATTTGGAGATGGAAACACATTTGAAAGTGCCACAATTGTCTGTGGAAGAGGAATTGCATTTTCTGAGCCATCAGTTGGCAGTGCAGAGCTGGTCCCTTCCTGATCCAACCTCTCGGAGAGCAGCGATAGACATGCACCAGCCAATTTATTCAGTCTTTAGCATTTGTAGGACATTTTGATGTCAAAAGGAGCTTAGCTTTACATTTGTATGACCTCAATGTGCTTGAAGTTAAGCCGCTCTTTAAGTGTGTGCAGAATTGGGGCCCATTAGCGGTGCAGGTACCAGCGCCGCATCCCGCTCCCTGCTCCGATGCTCACCCACCCCCTGCACAACACCGGGAGGGGGCTGGCTGCTAATTGCATTTATTTGAAACGAAGACAGAGCTGTGCTAGCGCCGGGTTCGCCCAGGTGCAGGGTGGGAGCAGCATCTGCGGCGGCAGGCGGCATTTTTGCAGCCCCATTGGCCGGGGACGTGACTTTCGCTGCTGTCTGTGAAGTTGCAAGAAAGATGCCCTATGTTGGCGATTTCATTGCTGCAATGGCTTTCTGCGAATAAAAACGGGTGCATGAGGCCTGCGGAGGCCACGGGGTGGCTGGTGGACAGGGCAAAGGGATGCCCGGGAGCCGGGACGAGCCTCCTCCTGGGGGCGGTTTGCAGAGAGCCGGAGGGAGGGATGCTCAGCACGGCTCTGCCGTGTCCGGTTCATGCCAAGAGCAGTCGGCCAAAGCCACTTTTAAGTCAATGCCATTATTTCGGAGACACATGCAAGGGTAAATTCCCTGTGAGCGCAGTGTAGGAGGCAACTGGACCCCAAAGGAGGAGGAATTTGTTGGCCCACAGAAGCTGGGTGATGCTGCCGATGCTCTTCCCATGCAGCCAGGGGGGGCTCCTGGCCGCTGCCCCCCAAATTCCCGCCCCCAGCTGCCGTACGCCCGCAGAGACGGCTCTCCAGGCTCCGTTTTTAATTCATTCGCTTTCATTTATATTCAAATCAGAGGATAAATGTAGGCAAGGCGTGCATCTCGGCCGAGGCAAGGCTGCCGTTTCAGAACCACCACACAGAAGGTGTTTTATTTTTAAAATATATGGAGAAAGAGATGAAGACACAGAGCGCTGCACTCTGTCGTCTTCGTGTTGCCAACATTGGCCTGGCCATGAAAACAGAGAGACTTTTAACAATTATTTACTTCCCGAAGCACAGGCTGTTTACTTGGCTCCAGCAGTGAAAATAAAGCCCTGACTTCTGCTTGTGTTTTAAGGCAGCGCCTGCACCTCGTGCGCGGGTTCGCAGAGATGCTCCCGGGGGTTTTGACTCTCAGCCACCACTTTTTATTTGACGGTTTAAACAAACGACAAATGTGCATGTGGAATAAGGAAAATATGCGCTGAGGAAGTGCGGCCTAAAGAATATATTGATCCCCATTAAATCAGAATAATAGAACCATGGAATGGTTTGTGTGGGAAGGGCCTTTAAAGCCCCCTCAGTGCCCCCCCCCTGCCCTGGGCAGGGACACCTCCCACCAGCCCAGGTTGCTCCAAGCCCCGTCCAGTCTGGCCTTGAACCCCTCCAGGGATGGGGCAGCCACAGCTTCTCTGGGCAACCTGGGCCAGGGGCTCACCCCCCTCACAGCAAAGGATTTCTTCCCAATATCCAATCTGAATCTCCCCTTTTCCAGTTTGAACCAGGGCAATGCTTCGAGGGCTCTGCAGAGGGTGGGGAGGTCACGCTCCTCAGGGATGAGTCCTGCAAAGACCCACTTGAGTCGGGCTCTTCAGCGAAGGTGGAAAAGTTCCCAGCGTCAGGTGCCGCTGCGGCTCACGGGCTGTGTGCCCCGAGAAAGCCCGTGGGGTCTCACTAACAATCCTTTGCATTTCCAGCATCGTTTTTGCCCTAAAAGAAGAACGCGACATGCTTAAAACTGACAGCTCCCATTTGCAGCGTGCTTTTGAAGCAGCCTTGTGCCAACACCTCCACGTGCTGGCCCAGGCTGGGGCTCCTCCATCCCCGCGGCAGATCGAGCATTCCCAGGCTCTGCCGACCCCAGAGCACACGGGAATGTCAGAAACCACTTAACACACGTTGACTTAATGGGAATTGTGCAGCAAAACGCCACCGGGCGCTTTGAAAACAAAGTCTGCGGAGGGGATTCATTACTCCTGCTTTGCAATTAATGATAATTAAAAAAAAAAAAAGGGGGTTTGTATCGTGAGTTATGCTGGGTGTCAGAATTAACATCTCATTGAATTATCAAAGCTTTCAAGCAGTGGGTGGTGGAGAGAGTGGCTTGGGGCTCGCAAATAGGTCAGAGAAAGAGCTGGTTGCTAAATATCGGATGGAAACTTTCCACTGGGGAAGGAAATCTTGCTGATTTGATGGAATAGGAACAATTCCGGGGAGGACGTGGATACCCTCAAAGCTTATGTACAAAGCAGGCGGGGAGGCCGGGCTGGCTGCTGGCAACCTGGGCTCTGTGTCAGCCCCCCGCATTCCCCGGGGATCCATCCTGCTCCGACGCGCAGTTCTCACCTTCTTGTTGCGAACCGAAAACACAAAAAGAAGGGAAAAGTGGCCATTCCGGCAGCATAGTGCCAGCGGGACGGCTCTGCGCCCCCCGCACGCCCGGCTCAACACCCTCCAAAGCGGCCGGCGGCTTTTCGAGTGCTCGTTTTTTTGGGGGGGTGGCTCGGGTGGGGGGTTCGGGGGTGCTGAGCACTTGCAACTCTATTTGGCATCAGCAGGGGGAGCGGCGAGTCCTGCTGAAGCTGTCCCTGCGCAGGGGCTGGGACACGCCGCCCCCATCCTCCAGCCCCTGCGCCCAGCATCTTCCATAGCTTTTCTCCCAGGGATTTTCATGGCTTTGGCCCAGCCATCGCTGCGGAGACTCCCAGCTTTGGGGCAGGTGGTCATCTCCATCGATGGAGGGATTCGGGTCCGGAGGTTTCTACCCCTGGTGCCACCAGGACGGGGCGTTAAGCACCGCGGGGCTCGGCTGTGTGTGCCACCAACGCGGCAGAGAGAGTCCGCCGGATTTCTGCAGCTCTTTAGAATGATTCTCATGAGAAGCCAGCACTGAAATAAGCCGGCTGGGCCAGATGTGCAGAAATACTCTCCGGTTTTGCCTGCGATCCCACCTCCCAGGGGTGACCAGTCCTTTTCCGTGGGTCCTGCTGGGATGAGGATGCCTCAAGGACGTCTGACCCAGGCAGCACCTTCCCATCTCCCTCCTGTGTTGGGGCAACAGCATGGGGCCGCCTGAGGATAAAGAGACGAAAGGTTGTGACGTGCTTAATGCTCCTCCCAAGCAGAAAGGGAAAATACAATATTTTGGAAAGCAGAGGAGCAGATCCAGCAGCCTGCGCTGTGCGGGCTCTCGAGTATCCATGGGGAGCATCCTTGAGCTGGGATATGGGCGCAGGGTCCATCCTTTGCCTGCTGAGGCTGCACAGCTTTTATTTAAAACTAAGGATTTTTTTTTTTGCTCCAGGCAGCTCTTTCCTTAACAATCGTTCCTCCGCTGGGCTTCTTCCTCCCCGTTCCCGTCACCAATAACCTTGTGCGAATCGCTGGAGGAGAGACTCAACCAGCAAACCATCCTCCCTCCCTGCCAGCCGTATTCCCCCAGATTGGAGGGGCTCCTCCGTTCCCGTGGGGAACGACAGGCTGACAGCGATTATAAAAAGCAAATCTCGGAAGGGTTTGTCTCTGTGGGGGAAATGGCGCAGCGTAGCTGCTGGGGAATAATAATTATATTCTTCTGCAGGAATAAAGTCCCATTTATTTCTGGGAAGGGGATAGGTATGGGGGAAAGACTAACGAGTTATTGCAGGATAATTAGCCCACAGCAGCGATGGCAGGCAGCGTTTCCCTTGTAGACAACCCCTAAACATTGCGCTAGAGAAGGACTCGCAGCCCAGATCGTGCGGTGGGTGAAGGTGGGGATGTCGAATCCCAAAGAGACACTTGTCCTCACCCGCTGGCTCCTCCGGGAGGGAGAGACGATGTGAACACCTGCCTGGCAGTGCCGCACACCTCCGGGCAGCCGCGAGCTGCCGTGCCCCGCAGTGCTCTTCACCATCCCGCTCCGCACCATCCCTATGGATGCACGGCCGGGATGGCTGCTGCCCACCCGGCTCCCTGCGGCCCACCCAGCTGCTCCGAGGCAGCCCGGCCTGCGGCCACGTGCCTTTGTGTTGATCAGAGCAGCGTTTTTCCCACCGCACGGGGCCGGCGGCGCACGCCTGCGTCTTGCTTCAACGCCTGTGAACCAGCCATCACCCAGTTGGGGACCGTAAATAATTAATATCTGTGTCACTGTGCTTCCTCCCCCCGCCGCGCTGCCGATCGCTCCTCTGGGATGGGGCGGGGGGGGAATTGGCCAAGGTGATTCCCGGTGTCCGGCCCCAGCAGGGCTATGGGTGGGGGGGAAGCCGGGATGCCCCCCCCCCGGTTTCATTGTCCTTATGGCTGGTCCCCGGGGGTTGCATCTGCGCGGGGTGGGACACAGCTCCAACCGGGAAGACAAGCAGCACAAAGGGGAAAGGCATCACTGTGGGCGCGGAGACAGGATATGGTGGAGGAGGGCAGGGGGAGATGGATGGATGGAGGGGGGTGCCCAGAGGGGGGGTGACACCCCCCTCCACCTGCCGGACCCCCCCAGAGACCTGCTCCGGAGCAGGGAGGGAGCCTTGAAGGGGCAGGGATGGACCCCCTGCTTTGTATCCCGCTGCGCATCCCGGCGCCTTTCCCATTGTTTTGCGAAACTGGTGTGTGTCGGGGGGGGATTTAAAGAAAAAAAAAATATTAAAAATATAGCTTTTAAAAAAAAATTATTAAAAAATATTGAATGTATCTAGAGAGACATACAACAGGGAAGGCGAGTGTCCGCTCGCCCCCGCTCCCCGGCCGGG
>VXBO01007072.1:346486-373586 GCA_013400135.1 Rhinoptilus africanus
CGGTTAAGATCTGTCTTGTGGGGATAGTTCTAGCAGGACATTTCCAGCAGTGCCCTCCAGTTCCTGAGCAGGGCTGGGGGTCCCCCGGTTTGGGTGGGGGGAGCCGTGGGGCTGGGTGGCATCGCCGTGTCTGGCACAGCATCACCCCTGGCGCGGGGAGCAGATGGGGAGGCGGAGCCGGGCTGCTTGGCCGGGTTACAGGCTACGATAAAGCCAAAATGACGTCGAAAACTTAAATACCTGTTATCGGAGAAACGCAAACAGAGCCTCCACCTGCCTCCAGCCTTTCTCCCGTCAAGGGCAGGCTGCACGCCCGGCGTGGAGCTCCCTGCAGAAGATGTTTTATTATTAACCTGCTTGCTTTGGCTTGGCTGCATTGTTGAGAAATCCAAGCTTGACTCCAGATAATGAGTGACAAACATTTGTCTGGGCTTAACTATTTTATTCTGCGTAGGTTTTTTTTTCCCCCCCTCCTGGAAGTTTACAGTAAGTTGTCGACGCCGTGGCCTTTGACGTGGATTAGCGCTGACGCCTCGCAGTTGGATCTTCCCATCCTTTTCACATCTTGGTTGTTGCTTTTCAAGGGAGGCTTTTGTGCATGTCTAATCCATTTAAAATGAAAAATAAACAAGAAACGGACTAATCTCTGAAGGGGCAGTTGGGTTCGAGGGCGGTGCTGGCTTCCCTGCAGAAGGCGGCGAGCTTTGGGGTGGGATGGAGGGAGTGAGTGTCCCACCATGCCCTCATGGATGGGCTGCCTGGGAGAGGGCCAGCACCCCAGTTCGATGTCAGAGGGTGCCTGGAGAAACGTCTGTCACTGATTTTTGGTTTACAGACCGGTAGGTGTGTAGATGGTGAGGTCAAGCCTTGTGGGCTGGGGAATTGGTGCTTTCCTCTCTCTGCTCCACCACCCATCGCTTTGTGATTCCTCTTAGGGGTCTCCCTCGTGTCTACTGCCGTGTACGTATGTGAGCTAGATGTCCCCTACTCTAGAGCTGATACCTCTCTCACCTATATATATAATACCAGGTGACATATTTAATATTGTGTGCAATATCAGCCATATTCATAGAATCCCAGAATGGCTTGGGTTGGAAGGGACCTTAAAGATCCAGTCCCACCCCCTGCCCTGGGCAGGGATATCTCCCGCTAGACCAGGCTGCTCAAAGCCCCGTCCAACCTGGTCTTGAACACCTCTGGGGGAAAAAAAGACTTTTTCCTGAAATATATTGACCTAGAGCCCCCCTGTGCATTGCCAACGTCATGTCGGGTACCTGCAGCTCCCCTGGAGTTGGTAGGATTTGGGATGCCCCTTTGCAGATGAGACTCGGATGCTCCTTTTGCCGGGTTTCTCTTTGGCAGCAGAGCTGGTGGAAAAGGAGGCACCGCTCCTCCTCCTGCCGGCCCTTTACAGGGGTGTCGCAATGCCAAAACAGTCATTATAAAACCCTCAAAAATGGCCAAATGGTCAGGATAGAAATGTCAACAAACCTCTTCTGGCTGACCCACCGGCTGCAGAGGAAGCTCTGCGGTTTTGAGCGTCTCTTTGACTTGGGATCAGGCTTGTTTTTGCCAACCTGAAACGGAGCGCGCTGCCTTTGCCGAGGGTGGTTTGCCCTCGGGGGTGCCGTCCCGGTTGCTGGGGGTGTCTGAGCCTGCAGATGAGTGGTTTGGGCTGAGCCCCTCGGCTCAGATGTGGGTTTAGCAGGTGCCTGAGTTGGGGGTGAGCTGGGGAGCACTCCATGGGACACCCCGACCCCTTCTGCCCGGCTGCCTCCCTCCTCCCCGCCGCGCTTCCAAGGGTTTTGCCCGTTTTAAGAGGGTTTGGCTGTTCTGCGGGACAAGGGTTGCTCCCTGTTGTCCGGCACTGCTGTGGATGGCCCAGTGTTTGTCCTGAAGGTTTCAGAGAATTGGCTTTAAGTCCCTGTTTGTTTGTGGTGGCTGAACTCCTACTGTTTAATGGAAATATTTTGCTTTTGAAGGTAAACTATGGCAAGAAATAAACGCGGGCAGTCCCTCGCACCTGAGGCAGGACAGGATGGAGCTGCAGCGTCCACCAGGGTCGGCAGCAGCGCGATGACTAAGGAGAGAGACATTAAAAGCCTCTGCGCAGCCCTGATTGAGGCCATTAATCCGCCGCAGGGCGCGGGGGTTTAAAGCAAAGGTGAGCAGAAGGCAAGGGCTGCCCATGGCAATGCCCTGCGCTCTGTCCACGGGCTGGGTTTGTCCTCTCTAGGCTTATGCCATGGCTGCAGGTGATGGAGGAAGGTTTGGAGTGTGGCTTAGATGCACCGCGATGTCCCCTATCCCTGTCGGCTCCCGCAGCAGCGAGGTCCCAGGAGGCGATACCGGATCTGCTGCGGTTCCCCACGTCCAGCGATAAGGGACGGCTTTCTCTGTCTGGGCGTCTTTTTCCATGACGTGCCCTGGCCCGTATCAATTCCCTCTTTGAAAGCTCAACTTCTCCTCCGTGGATTTGCCAGCGAATTTCATCTCGTTGCAGGGTCCGCAGCCCAGTTTGGCTGGTGCTGGATGAAAGCAAAGGTGAAACAAGTTCTCAAAGGGGGAATTAAACCACCTGATGTGAGGTGGGAGTAAATACATCACCATGTCCTGTGTAAAGTGTATCCGGGCAAGCACAAGATTGCATTATAAAATAAGGGAATAAAACTTTAGGAGTGGGAAACCTCTCTTCCCAGCTCGGAAGGCGTTTTCTTTGCCCTGTCCCGGCAGCTCTCCCTGCTCACAGCACATTATAACTTACAACTCCTTGTCTGGCAAGAGTTACGGTAACTCCGAGTTGGCCCGTGGGGCCATGGCGTCATAGCCTTGAAACAGGACTCAAATGGCAAAACCTGCCTGAAACCAGTTGGGATTACTCATGCTTCGTGCTATCCCTCTCCCCAGCTGGAGTTTCTGCTATGGTAATTCCACCTATTAAGCAAGGAGACAAAACACCTTTATTAAACTTGGAACCGAGCTCAGGAGCAATGAGAGAACTGGGACTCGCTGGCTTCAGACCATCAAAAGGTTTTCTTCTCTTCAAGTTCCTTCTCCCTTCCTCTGCACAGCCTTTAAAGGGAATGAGAGAGGAAGAAAGATAGTTTGCTGTTTGTGGTGCATAAAAGCCTGCATTTAAATGTGTTTGTTTAGAGTAGGAAAAAAAATTAGCAAAGTGTATTGGGAATGAATCCTGTGATGTTGGTGCTTCACTTGACCTCCAGGCTTGGAAATGCAATGAGCTGAGATGGATGGGGGTCTTGGCTCAGGTCTGTAAAGCTTCTTTTTATTAACATTTTCAATAAGTGTTTATTAACACCGTGACTAAAAGAAGCCCTTGTTAATGGGTCTGTCCCTTTGCTGCTTTGGTGCAGGAGCTGAATCTTAAAAGGAATTGCCCTGGGCACCTGCTGGAGTTACTGATGAAAGTTTTCATTCCAGATTTTCTCCACAAGCTTAAACATAAAATAGCCTAAACCCCTCCAAAGCAAATCTGCCCTATCTTCCTCCTTAGAAAAGCAAAAAAAGTTGTACAAATGCCTCTTGCTGCCTGCGTGCAGAGCTGTGCCCTGGCCCTGTGCCTGCGGAGAGCATCGCTTCGTGCTAAACCAGCGGAGAAGCCGTGCAGGAGCCCCTTCAGCACTTTTGGAAGGATTTAGAGAGTTGCTCACCTTGTCGTTGGCTTTTCTTCATTTTGACTGCCATGGCCGTCCTGCCGCCGAGGTGAGGGAGGGCTGCTCTGGGGGAGCTGGGCGGAGAGGGGGTGTTGTGGTCCATCGCGGAAGCTCCCGTGAAATTATCTGGTGACATGGGGACACATCTGCCTGGTCCCGTGGCCCACAGGGTGCATTGGAGGAGCAGGTCCTGCCCTGAGGTGGGGCTCAGGATCTGACCTTGACCCCTCGGTCCATCTTCAGCTTCTTAGGGATGCCCGAAGTCTCCCTTCGAAGGCATCTCTCATCTTGGGGAAGTTTAAAAAGCGTTTGGAGAGGAGCCTGGGCATGATGCTTGTGTTACCCCACAAGGGGAAGGCCTTCTCCAGAGGTCGTGGGTGCCCCAGCGCTGGCCGGGTGGCCGTGGCCGCCCTCTGAGGGAGCATCTGCTGCTTCCAGGAGATGCAGAGCTTCTCTGCCTCTCCTCGATGCCTGGCTGGGGGAGGACGTGGTTCCCAGCGTTTTCGTATTGATTTATGGATTGAGTGCACGCCTGCGCCATCGCTGTTGGCATCTCCACGCTTTGGTTCTGGCTTTCCTCCCAGGGAAAGAGCGACTGCTTTAAATGAGAAAGAAAGAATAAGGGTGACTCCTTACCACATCTACCCTACGCTGGGCTGAGCTTTGGAAACTCTGCCTGGTGTCGGTGGCCAGGGGAAGCCGCAGCTCCCTTTGTGTGTTGATGGAGCACCCAGTTACGCCATGGCTACACCTGCTGTAAAGAAATTGTGTAATGTCTTTGCTACCAAAAAAAGATGCATTTTGCAGTGAGATCAGCCAGGTGTATTTGCCACCTCAGCAGGAAACCTCCCCAGAGGTCCAGGCTCTGCAGCTCGTACCGATGTACCTTCTTGGCGGGATGTAGGCTGTCACGGTCCCCAGCAGTCACCTCCCTGGGGCGCAGGTTTCCACCACAGCAGCTGAGGATGCTGAAGCAGATGCGTTATTACCTGCTGTGTGACTTCTGTGCTAAGCAAAAAACAGCTTTACGGCAGCCTGAACTTGACCATTCCCTTTTCTTCTTGAAGGGATGGTGAGCACACTTGTGGAGCTGGGGCAGCAGTGGCCCGAGGATGCGGGACCCTCTTGCTTGCACCCATGTAGCTCGGGGTGGGTAGTTCAGCGGATGCTCGGCCCCGAGCTGGGTCCGGGGTGGTCTGGGAGGAGGAGGCTGGAGGTCCCAACTGGTCCTGCTGAAGCTGAATTTGACACTGGGAGCACCAGGAGTTAATTGCGGTGACTCAGGAGGAGAAGCTACTGCAGGCGCTGTCAGCAGGCGAAGTCCAGAGGGGAAAAGGCTTTCCGAAGGCTGCACGCCTTGCAGCAATGTATTTTGGTTTTAAGGAACTTAATTGTGTCAGACAAATGCGCAGGCGGGAGGCAGACCCTGTAGCTGGGCAGATTAGTTCCTGGCAAACTGGACCAGGTCCCTGCGTTCCAGCCTGCGCAGCTTCCCCAGAACCCGGGGAGGGGGGAACAAGCAGCAACTACTGCAAAAAAGCTCTTGGATAAAGAGGGGGAAGCAAGCCCCGGCTTCATCAGCGGAGCAAAAGAATCCTCCGGAGCACGTTTCTCATGGATCTTAGGGTTGAAAAAGATTTGCCCTTCTTGACTTGGTGATGGAGGCAGGTCTCTGGTGATGCCTTCCTTAATTGCTATCTATTTAAGGTGTCTAGTGGCTGTATTCTGCATTTCATTGGAATTCCTTGCAAAGAAGTCTTCATTTGTTAATTCAAACAAGGAGAAATGACTTGTGTTGTTTAAATTCCCAGCATGCAGCTCTCTCGCCAGTGGGATGCTGCCTTAATGCGTCTTGATATTCACTGGGTGATGGTCAGAGCTGGTAACGTGAAGGGAAATAAGGAGATAAAGCCAGGCCAGGAGGTGCGTGCCGGCCCGTGGACTGGGCTCTTCACCCCTGCACTGGCTTCGTCTCTGCACCACGGCTCCTGGGTGAGCCTTGACATGCCATAAAGAGGAAAGACGGAGAACGCAGCCTTCAAATTTTCCATATTGCTGCTCAAATGGTCAAAACTCAAGTATTCAGTGGTGAGCCCCTGTCCCAGGTTGCCCAGAGAAGCTGTGGCTGCCCCATCCCTGGAGGGGTTCAAGGCCAGGTTGGACGGGGCTTGGAGCAGCCTGGGCTGGTGGGAGGTGTCCCTGCCCAGGGCAGGGGGGGCACTGGGGGGGGCTTTAAGGTCTCTTCTAACCCGAACCATTCTATGATTCTGGGTCCTGCGTGGCCACCTGCCTGAAGGTTTACCTGCACTGATGGCTCTGGGCAGTAGGAAAGTCCTCTCCTCTACGGGAGTCATCTAGAGCAAGACCAGCTGTGGTGGTTTAGGAAGTTACCGCTGCCCGTTCTCCATCCTCTGCTGGAGCTCCTTGCTTCTGGGCAGGAGACCTGTTACCTGCTGTGGGAGGAGGCCAGTGGCTGCACCCACCATCCTGGGTGGGCAGCTGATGGGTGGGAACTTGTGAAGATGCTTTTAATAAGGCAGAGCTCTCGGGAGAGCACCCGAGTGTTTTCCACGGGGCTGCCGTGCCGTGCCAGAGGCTGAGCTGAGCTTTCTGGCTTATCTGGCCGGGCATCCATCAGATGGTTTCGTGCAGAGTTATCTTTATACTGGTGGAAGATGGGTGTTGCAGAACTGGGTTCCCTTTCCCCCCTCCTGCCAGCCTGCTGGCTTTTGCATTCATGTCCCTCTCTTTGCTTTTATATTTCTCTCCAGTGAGCTCTTCAGCTGCTTTATCCGCCAACGCTTGGCTTCCAGCGGCACCAGTTACAATGCTGGAGGAGCCACTCATTTGTCCCAGTTGCTGTTGTTATCCCTTTTTACTGGATCATTATCCCTTTAGTGGGCCATTCCGGCAGGTCCCTGACCAGCACCCATGGGTTGGGTCAACAAAACCCTAAGGAAGGGGACAGAGCGGGGGTCTCAACCTCCCCCCGGGCTGGTACCGCTGCCTGACCTTTGGAGCCCAGTGTCTGTGCCGTGCCCTCGTGTTTTCCCCCCGGGATGTCATGGCACATCTCGGGGCTGTGCGGAGGCAGCTCTTGAAAGGTTTGGACATTCGCTGCAGAGAAGCATCTTAAAAAATTCTGGCTTTTGAGAACTGAGGAAGGCATTGGCGATGTTGCTGGGACCGGAATGAACCTCCTTCTGCACGGCTCTGAGCCTGGGCTGGCGGCACCTGCCCGTTTTATCTCAGCGCGAGCACTGTGTGGGGCTTTAACTGATTGATACCGGTGTCCAGGGAAAGAAAAGAGATTCATTCTTTTAATATGGAAAGCTGTAGGCTTAAAAAGGCCTTATTAGCCTTCTGTTTAAAGATCTAATGTCACGGTGGTGTCTCAGCTCGTGAATTGCGGCTCTACTTGAAATGCAGACATACCTGGGGGCTTTCCTTCTTCTTTTGCTCCAGCCACGTCTGGGCCAAAAATTAAGGAGCTGAGGGGTTTGTCCTTGACAGGGTGACAGCGGTGGGAGCAAATCCCCCAAAGTGAGGGTTGGTCACTGCTGTCATCTCCAGATGGGTGGGTTTGGTGGCTTGGGAGATGCTCTCCTGGATGACCTTGGAGACCTTGAGCTGCGAGGGCAGAGCTTCCCGTCATATTCAATTAATAACCTAAATCCTGCCCTGCAGGGTCTGTCCTGAGGGATGTCTGCATTGCAGCTGGGTTTCTTCAGCAGGAAAGCAGCAGCGGTGAAGGCAAAGGAACTTGGGGTTTTCCCTTTTTCCCTGGAGCTGGGCTGGAGGAGCGGGACCCCGACTCTTCCCTTGCCCCGGGAGCCTCTCTGGGAAGGGTGGGGAGCAGTAAAAGGGGGCTTCATCCCCCAACTCATCTCCTAACCCTGATTTTCTCACTGGTTGTTCATGCAACGTGACTTTATAGCCCAAATACAAATGGTTGAAAGGACAAGTCTTGCTCAGAGTTTTGCTTTGTAGCGTCTTTAAAGCTCCTGTATAAATTAACGCGCTCGTTCATTAGCCGCAATTCCCCAAAGCGCCGAGCAAAGTTTGTGATTTTAATTACTTTTTGCAGGGATCTGAGCACACGGAGACTTCAACAGATGATTATAGTTCATATTATTCATGCGGC
Source organism: Rhinoptilus africanus (assembly GCA_013400135.1). Lineage (NCBI taxonomy): Eukaryota > Metazoa > Chordata > Aves > Charadriiformes > Glareolidae > Rhinoptilus > Rhinoptilus africanus. The sequence continues at coordinate 354,305 of VXBO01007072.1, forward strand.
TTTTTTTAATCCCTTTCCCTGCTAGGGCATGGTCGATAGATACTAAAATTGAAGTCTGCTAATAAATTCCCAGCCCCGTCCCGTGTGAGGGGTCTCGGATCTTCGAACTAAAGCATTTTGCTGACAGAAGGATTAAATTTCCTGAGAGGTGCTGCAGAAGGTCCGTGGGTGAGGGGGTGCCTGAGCTGCCAGGGTGGCTGGGGGGCTGTTGGGGAGGGTTTTTTGCCAAAGTTACATTTTGTCCCGTTTCTCTCTAAACCCTGGGCTGGGCTGGCTGCAGCACATGCCGGGCGGTAAAAAAATTACGGAGATTTTCAAACAGAGACAGGGAATATTTACATGGTTGCAGACGTTTGTGGAAATATTAGCGGGACAATCTAACCAACTAAAGTAAAACGCCAACAAAACTATTTTCAAATTAATTATACGGCTTGGATCTATTTTTTTTTTTAACTGTCAAGGTTTTAATCCTCAAGCATTTATTTGATCTGGCTGAAGTTACTGTAGCTTCTTGAATCATAAACATTTTAGGGCCACGTTCTTCTTTGTACGCAGTCTGCTTAGTAGAGACCCAGAGGCTTTGTCTGCGTATGGAAATTTATGGGTATATAGGGATAATTCTTTAGCTGCAGCTGGGTAATCCCTCCTGCACAGCCTCCTGCATTACAACTCGCTTCTTGATAGCCACTGGACCGCTCCTGCTTCTCCTCACATCTTCTTCTCCCATCGCTGGGAGCAGCTCGGGTGTTTTGCCTCGCTGGGGATCTCCCAGTTCGGGAGGAATCCCAGGTTAATGAGAATCCATATTTTATTTTAATTTTGGTTTTTTTTCCTTACGTTTACAGGGTTTGATCCTTTAGTCTCCCCAGACAGCTTTACACCTGCGAGTCTGACTCCTTTGGTGCACGTTTGCTGGGAGCGGGTTTTGGAGCTGCCTGCGCAGGCTGTGGGCTTGTTTAGCATCAAAAAAGACGGGAAAGCAACAAAATTGCTCGGTGCTCGCATTGAGCTTTCCGGAACTCCTCAGAAACCAAATAAATGCCTGTATGTTCGATTGCAGGTGCAGGAAAGGAATGAAAAATAGCTAATCCCAGGCATTTGTTTAAGACCCAAGAGCCTGGCGATGGCTAGCTGAAGGAGCGGAGCGATGGCTTTGTCCCTGGCATCGGGGGGGCTGTCACTGGATGCCACATCCCGTGGAAAAGGGATATCAAAGACAGAGGGGGGACGTGGTCTGGGCTGAGCTGGAATTTGGCAGAAACCCCAAGTCTGGCAGCTTCACGCTGGTGAAGAGTGTTTGTGCGGCTGCTGGTGACCCCCAGAGTTGGGACCTTGGCTTTGTACTTCTTTCCACATGATAAGGCGGAGGTTTAATCTGATTCAATTTTCCTCGACAAATACGTGTAATCTTTTAACGGTACTACAAGTGATGTATAAGCATTGAGAAATCCTTGTCTTTTCCCTCTGTTGACCCATGCAATCCTTTTATGGAACAACACAAGTGACTCGTGTAAAGCTCTTAACAGCATTAATGGGAACGATGCCGTTCTCCTCGCCAGCAGCACGCCCGGCTCTGCAGCGCCCTGAGCTTGATGGAGGCTGTAAGTGCCCTGAATCTGATGGACTCAGTAATGAAATGAATGCAAAATAACACAAGACACTTCTTATATGTATATAAAATTTTTTTGGGGTAGGCGGAGATACCTTCCTACCACGCCGTCTTTGCATTGTAGCCTCAAGTGAGAGTAAATTACGTGTCTGAGCACTTCAATGCACCTTTGTAATGCAAGAGTTGGCTATTATTTTGTGCTGAGTGCTGTCTAGATGCGAATGGAGCCTAGGACTTGGCAGCACATCTCTCTTTAAGAAGCTACAGCACATCAGATCATCTCTGATGAGCTCTTAGCCCATGGCAGATGTTCCTCACTCCCTGCAGGAGAGCCCAGACCTTTTCATGCTGCAAGCCGTGGGGTGAGGGCACGCTGCCTGCGATGGATGAAGGCGAAAGCATCCATCCCTCCATTGGAATAACATCTCCTGTGGTCACGGCATCACCTTGGTGGCACCCAGCTACCCAAGTGAGGAGCGATGGAGTTGAATGCAAAAGCCAGTCCAGGGAAAGAGTGGACCACATGGAGATGGTGGCATCAGAGCTGTGGAAGGGGTGAGCTGAAGCTCAGTAGATTGTTTTACAAGGGCTGGGATAAAATAGGACCTTTTCGTTTAACAGTCGGCAGCTTGTGGTGGTGCTCACAGATGCTCTCGCTATCACAGACCCCGTCCTGACCTTCCTCCAGTCTGCTGGGGCGGGTTTAGCCCACTGGTGGATCGGAGTGGGGGGATGAAATATCTGCTGGGGGTTAAGGGATATCGCCTGTTGAGAGGTGAGGGGGAAAGAGCGGCGGTGCAGCACAGCTGCGTCTTTGGCTGTAATAAGAAAAAATTCCCAGTGGGAATGGCCATGTCAAGCTGTTTGAGGGGGATTTGTGCGGCTGGGGGAGGACTGGAGCTGCAGCCATCCCTGCGCAGTGGGAACAGGGAGGAAATCAAACTGCCAGGCTGGGTCAGACCAAAGCTTCACCCATCCAAGACTGGCCAGAAGATGATGTCCGGAGAACAGGGCATAATCCTGACTTTTTGCAGCCAACATTTCAGGCTCTTTCCCATCAGGATGCTTCCTGCAGATCCCTGTGTTTAACAGCTACCAGTGGACCTGTCCTCTGTGAGCTTATCCAGTCCTCCTTTGAAGCTGTAGGTATTTCTGGCTCCCAGAACATCCCCTGACAATGAGTTCCACAATTTAATTACAAGGGGAAAGGAAATGGCCTCGGATAGATTTTTAAACCTGCTGCCTGATCCCTTTATTCCTGTGTTGTCAGAAATGCTGCCTGGAGAGGGATTGAGAAGGGGAAATGAGGGAAAAGGGAGAGAAGGCAGGGCTTGAATTTGGGAATAAAGTATGGGGAGGGGGAGGAACTGCTAAATTAGCAGCAAAATGGAGCTTTTCCAGGGGTGGGATGCTGATGTGTGCAGTGAATGCACAAGCTTTGGGCAGCACCCAAAAAAATAGGGTACCTCCAGGTTTTATATATATACAGATATATATATATATAAAAAATATATATGTATGTGTGCATATATATATATGTATAATTATTATTATTTTCCCATCTTGTGGTCCAAAGGATAGAAAATGGCTGTCTCCCTGGAGATGTTTTTGAAGCAGGACAATAAATAGCATCCCTGGGACTTCACAGCTCGCTCTTTCAGATGCGTGTTCTTTTAACAAAAAATGTGCATTTTGGATTTTCCACCTTGGCTTCCAGTGAGTAGGTGACTTCCTTCAGGATTTGCGCTGTTTCAGGACGTCCCCAGCGAATATGGTTTCATATAGACACCTTCGTGTGTTTCATAGTGAATTCTTCTTTCACGGTTTGTAAATATTTCACCCGTTTTTTAAATTATTCATTCATTAAGTGGCTTGGATGGGAGAAGGAATCATGCTTAAAATATGTGTGAAGACTTAAAACACTGAAAGGATGTGAAAAAAAATTATTTAGGAAATTATTTTTACGCTGGAACGAGCCCTAGTGAAGTATTGGGAAGGGATAGGAGGTGAAGGGATGTGGTGTCGCGATGGACCTGGCTCAGGCTGGGACACTGCTGGGGGGTTTACAGGGGAGAGTTCAGCGTGGGGTGGGATTTGGAGAATGATCCCTTCCTGGGGGTGCTGGGGGGCTGGAATGGTCCCTGCCTGGGGGTGGCGATGGGCACTGCTGAGCTCGGGGAGCCGGTGGCCACACCGAGGGGTCCCCAGGTCCTGCAGACCCGGCAGGTTCTTGGTTGCGTTGGTGCTGGTTACAGAAATAACAGAAATACAGAAATAACAATTCTCTGGCTTATTGATAACCTACGATTTGTGCAGAATAATTATTCCGTTCAGAGGCGCAGCTAACTGAAATTGCACATTAAATCCCTGTCTCCCGCGNTTCCCATCAGGATGCTTCCTGCAGATCCCTGTGTTTAACAGCTACCAGTGGACCTGTCCTCTGTGAGCTTATCCAGTCCTCCTTTGAAGCTGTAGGTATTTCTGGCTCCCAGAACATCCCCTGACAATGAGTTCCACAATTTAATTACAAGGGGAAAGGAAATGGCCTCGGATAGATTTTTAAACCTGCTGCCTGATCCCTTTATTCCTGTGTTGTCAGAAATGGTGCCTGGAGAGGGATTGAGAAGGGGAAATGAGGGAAAAGGGAGAGAAGGCAGGGCTTGAATTTGGGAATAAAGTATGGGGAGGGGGAGGAACTGCTAAATTAGCAGCAAAATGGAGCTTTTCCAGGGGTGGGATGCTGATGTGTGCAGTGAATGCACAAGCTTTGGGCAGCACCCAAAAAAATAGGGTACCTCCAGGTTTTATATATATACAGATATATATATATATAAAAAATATATATGTATGTGTGCATATATATATATGTATAATTATTATTATTTTCCCATCTTGTGGTCCAAAGGATAGAAAATGGCTGTCTCCCTGGAGATGTTTTTGAAGCAGGACAATAAATAGCATCCCTGGGACTTCACAGCTCGCTCTTTCAGATGCGTGTTCTTTTAACAAAAAATGTGCATTTTGGATTTTCCACCTTGGCTTCCAGTGAGTAGGTGACTTCCTTCAGGATTTGCGCTGTTTCAGGACGTCCCCAGCGAATATGGTTTCATATAGACACCTTCGTGTGTTTCATAGTGAATTCTTCTTTCACGGTTTGTAAATATTTCACCCGTTTTTTAAATTATTCATTCATTAAGTGGCTTGGATGGGAGAAGGAATCATGCTTAAAATATGTGTGAAGACTTAAAACACTGAAAGGATGTGAAAAAAAATTATTTAGGAAATTATTTTTACGCTGGAACGAGCCCTAGTGAAGTATTGGGAAGGGATAGGAGGTGAAGGGATGTGGTGTCGCGATGGACCTGGCTCAGGCTGGGACACTGCTGGGGGGTTTACAGGGGAGAGTTCGGCGTGGGGTGGGATTTGGAGAATGATCCCTTCCTGGGGGTGCTGGGGGGCTGGAATGGTCCCTGCCTGGGGGTGGCGATGGGCACTGCTGAGCTCGGGGAGCCGGTGGCCACACCGAGGGGTCCCCAGGTCCTGCAGACCCGGCAGGTTCTTGGTTGCGTTGGTGCTGGTTACAGAAATAACAGAAATACAGAAATAACAATTCTCTGGCTTATTGATAACCTACGATTTGTGCAGAATAATTATTCCGTTCAGAGGCGCAGCTAACTGAAATTGCACATTAAATCCCTGTCTCCCGCGCGGCCGTGTGTCCCTTGCTGAGCCATAAACCTTTCACTCCACCTGCCTCTAAGCAATGAAAAGTAAAGGTTAAAATGCTGCTCGTGGTTGGTTTTTTTGCTTGAAGGAGTAACATGTGGCAGCGACACGCACTTTTATAGTGCCTCTATTCCGGGATTTCGAAACGTCATCGGGCTGTTAATTAATTAAAGCCTGTCAAGACCTTCACGAGCAAAGGTGGTGGCTTTTATCACCAACAGTGATACGAGCGATTTGAGCTGCTGTGTGGGGCCTTGTGGGGAAGGAAGGGAAACCTGGATGTTTTCGAAAAAGGAAGCAGAGGCAAGCAGGACTCGGGGGGAGGTGAAGACCTTGTGGATGGGGAAACTGAGGCAGAGCAAGGGTGTGTGACTAGAGAAGGTCAGGGAGAGCCGGGAGTTGGAGCTTGGACCAGTGCCCCATCCCTGAGAGGTCTTTGCCCTTGGCTCCCGCGGCTGGTGGTGTTATCCCAACCCCAACACGACATCTCCAGCCACAGCTGAGCACCTCGATGTGGGGCAGCTCCAGGGTTCATCCACCCTTGATCATTCCTTTGCGTTTGCAAAAGCCCTCGGTCAGGTGTTTTTGAAGGTTACTTTCAAAAGCAAAACACTTGCTTGAGAAAACTGAATAAAAGGCTCCAAACAGCCAGGCTGTGGCCAGGAGCCAGCGTGATGTTCCCTAATCTTCTTCTGTAGCGCTCCTCATCTTCGCTGTGTTCTAACAGTCCGAGGGAGAGGTTTGTTATCGCTTCCTACGCTGGCTCTGGGCCATTCTCGCCTTCTCGAACCCGGCTGCCATCGGGACAACAAAGTGGCTTTTAAATTAAGCCTCGGGTTTTCATAGTCTGGTAGATCATCATGTCAAACCCTGACGCTGCGCTAGGCAATGGATTTTAATGCTGCTGTCTGGTTCTTCTCCGCTGCCCAACCAAAGGGGCTTTAGGGCATTTTTGGGTTGCATCAGCCAGGCGGATGTGTGAGCCGGGGTAGGGGTCTTGGGGGTGGTGGTGGGGGTCCACTTGTGATGCTGCTCCCCCGAAGTGGGCCACCATCCCTCCCCAAAAACCCCCTGGGGTGGTTTGGGGGAGGCAGGGCCTTCCAGGACACGACCCTTTAGGGAGGTGTCTTCTGTACCTGCCCCATCGCGCCTTCTCACGCACTCGGGGGCGATGCTGCAGCTTCCCCATGGCTCCCGCAGCGGATGGCTCAGCCCCGCGCCCCCGCCGGCAGCAGGACCAGCCTCCCCCCTTGCTGCCCAGGCAGCTGCAGCCGCCGCTCCGCCGGCCTGCCAACAAAAAACTGCTTTTTTTCCTGTCTTATTTTGGATTATTGCAGCATTTCTCGCTCTCCCAGGGAACCGGCATGTGCAGAGCTGGTGGCATCTGCGCTGCCGTTGAGTTTGGCTGCCGAGGCTGAGCCGCCTCCAGGTTTTGACCCAGCTTTGTGCAGTTTTGATGGACAAAGACCTGAAAGGGAGGGGAAAAAAAAAAAAAAAAAGGCATTGTGAAGTTGCTGTGTGCGTTTTTGAGAAGTGTGTGGCTTTCCTAAAGCGTCTCGCCACACAAACCAGCCCTGCTGTTGGAAGAAAAACCCGGTTGGTAGTTGGTGCTGTTGCCAAGATCAACCCAAAGCTTTTTCCAGCATGGCTGTTTGTGTTTGCTCCCCTCAGGTAAGGTGGTGGGGCTGGTTGGACCCCGTCTTGCCTCCTGCTGCCGTCCAGCCCCTGTGGGGCTCATGTCAGTGATGTTCCCAGTGAGATACACCATGGTTTGGAGATGGCCAGACCCTTTTGGTGGATGCCTGAGGTCCCTTGATAAAGGGCAAAAGAAACACGAGGCTCTTGCCAATATGTGCAGCCCCTCTTCTCCAACTTCTGGTTTTCCCCTTTTTGCCATGGCTGATTTTCTTGGAAGGTAACGCACTGTCCGCATCAGCTCTACCCTCTCCTGTCGGTATAATATATTTGGGGACAGCCCTTCTCTTTCCCTTAGTGCAGGCACGGCCACAAAACCAAGTTCATCAATCAAGTTCACAAAACCTGCGACAGCACAGCCCTGTCTCGCTAAGGGCCTTTCGGGCCTTTGCGGTGCATGAGGCTATTATTTAATTTTCACAGCAGTGTGCCCAGGTACCTCCGTTGGAGGCTGGTGAGTCATGTCCATCAGTGCTGGGATCTGGATGGAGAAGGGCAGGATTGGGGCAGTGCTTATGGATGGTCCCCAGCGGCGTGGAGGAACTCCTACCCATCAGGTGTGTGTCAGCAGGATGGCAGCATTTGAGTAGGAATTTGACTTGTAGCACCCATGGCTTTCCAGCCGAAGGACTTTCAAGAAAGACAAGGAACTGCTGGAGAGAGTCAAGCCATGAAGATTGACTGGAGCATCTCTCTGCTGAGGAAAGGCTGAGAGCCTTGGGGCTGGTCAGCCTGGAGAAGACTGAGAGGGGACCTCATCAATGCTGATCAATATCTAAAGGGTGGGCATCAGGAGGATGGGGCCAGGCTCTTCTCAGTGGTGCCCAGGGACAGGACAAGGGGTAACGGGCACAAACTTGACCATGGGAAGTTCCACCTAAACCTGAGGAGGAACTTCTTTCCCTTGAGGGTGGCAGAGCCCTGGCCCAGGCTGCCCAGGGAGGTGGGGGAGTCTCCGTCTCTGGAGACATCCCAAACCTGCCTGGAGGCGTTCCTGTGCCCCCTGCTCTGGGTGACCCTGCTCTGGCAGGGGGTTGGACTAGATGATCTCCAGAGGTGCCTTCCCACCCTGACCATTCTGTGATCCAGCTCTCAGTGGTGCTGCTGGAGCACCGGGATGGACTCGACGTGTGGGCGGTGGTGGCTCTGGCTGCGATGCTCCTGCAGCACAAGGGCTCTGCATGGAGCAGCTCATCGCCGCCATGCCGGACCTGCCCTCTCAGCGCTTCCCATCGCCGTTAGAACTGATACGATCCTTGTTTTCTTTTCTTAATCAGGTCCAGCAGGTCCAATGGCACTGTACGTAATGAGCTTTGGAAGGTAAATCTGTTTCGATGCCTGTTTGACAAACTCCACAGTGCTTTTGCTCGACTAGTTTTCACGGCTCCTGTTGGCTGGGAGAAGCCCAAGTGCCCAAATCGATAAAGTTCCGCTCGGATAATTGAGATGGGAATTTGGTTCGTTATGAAAAGTGGCTGCTGAAGTGGATAATTGCAGATCTTGAGGTGTTTGTTCTCTTTGCTAGTTTAGATGGAAGAAAATTTACCTGCAATTTCACAGGTTTACAGGTACAAAATTACTTCTGCGGGGATACTGTGCCTGTATTGATGAGGTAGCAAAGCTGAACGGCTCCTATTTCTTTGTGCTTTGGAAGAAAACAGGTGAAAAGTAAAAGCGCCGGGGGCTTTGACAGTGAGGGGCTGTTGGTTGGAGGGGGGGATCCTGCGGCTTCTCACCGTCCCTTTCTGCGGAGACGGAGCTCCTTCCTCCCGCTTGGCCTGTAGCGTTCCTTGAAAAGCCCAACTGTAATCGCATTTTTATGTCTATTTAATGTGTTTGTCAAAGTGTGGGATAATCCGCCTCCCTGTTCTGCTCAGTCTGCTGGCAAAGGCACCCAGGGCGAGGGCTGCTCCCCGGGAAGGAGGGACACTGGGGACCCTTCCCAGTGCTACTGTGATGGGGAGAGCTCATGGCTTGTGCTTCCAAAGATGCTCTGAGGTCTTCACTGTGGTACAAATTCGGCAGGTTACTTACATATTCCTTCATTAACCTTTGTTCAGTCACTGGGTTTTAAGTGTGGTTCGATCCAGGCACCTGCTGAGCTCCTTCCCCTTGGACGGGGGCACCAGCGTGCGATAGAAATGTTAAAAAGAAATAATAGTTCTGACGCAGGGCGTTAGTGTTGAGTCTTCTTGCCATGATTTGAGCTTTAAGTCAAGTTTTCTTGGGGTGGTGGCCCCTCTGCAAAGTGCCCTGAATACTGACTTTTCTCGGATAATAAGAAATACCAGCAGTTGCGTAAAGCCCCTGATGCTTTATGCACTATTTCTCCAAATAATCCTTGTTTACAATTCACCCTTGGCAGAAAAAGACTTTAAATTATTAAGGCACTAAATATTTTCCAACGAAGGAAGGGAGATAAAGCTCTTGGCAGAAACAAATTGCCGGGGAGAGCTTGTTCTCTGCGGTGAGTTTGGTATGTTAAAGTATTATGAGAAATAATGTGCGGGGGGGATTGGGAATTCATCATTTGATCAAAAGATTTGCTCCTCTCTTTAAAAAGCAGCTGCTCTGCGCAGGCTTTCCATAGCCCCTGTAAATAAAGGGTGTCCCCAAGGCACACGTGTGGGTCCCCAGCGCTGTCCTCGCTCACCCTGGGGCTGAAGGTGGTTGAGAAGGTGAAGGGTGGTGGCCAGGAGGTCTCTGTCCCGCCTCAGCTCCACCACCCCAGCGTTTAAAGCCGTGTTGGCGTGCTCAGCGCTCCCCTGAGGACAGATTTTTGGGGAGGTTGGGCTGCGGCAGTCGGGACCCCTGCCATCGGACCAAAGCTCCTGCGGTCCCCTCCCTCCCCCTCGGGTGGTTCTGTGTCTGTTCTCCGGGAACAGGAGATGCCGGTTGATCGTGTGGGTGTGATCTGTGTGTCCTGTGTCGTTGGTAAATCAGGGGTGTGCCAGTGGTGCCAAATGGAGGATCTTATAATTAGTGATTTTGCCACCTGCTGCTTGTGCATGTCCTCAGCACGAAAAGGACACGGAGCTGTTGGAGCGGGGCCAGAGGAGGCCACAGGAATGGTGGGAGGGCTGGAGCCCCTCTGCTGTGGGGACAGGCTGAGAGAGCTGGGGGGGGTCAGCCTGGAGAAGAGAAGGCTCCGGGGAGACCTTACAGCTCCTGCCAGTATATGTAGGTGGTCTACAGAAAAGGTGGGGAGGGACTTTTTACAAGGGCATGGAGTGATAGGATGAGGGGTAATGGCTTTAAACTGGAAGAGGGGAGATTTAGGTGAGATATTAGGAAGAAATCCTTTGCTGTGAGGGGGGTGAGCCCCTGGCCCAGGTTGCCCAGAGAAGCTGAGGCTGCCCCATCCCTGGAGGGGTTCAAGGCCAGGTTGGACGGGGCTTGGAGCAGCCTGGGCTGGTGGGAGGTGTCCCTGCCCAGGGCAGGGGGGGCATTGGGGGGGCTTTAAGCTCCCGTCCAACCCAAACCATTCTATGATTGTACAGATATATATGTATATATTTATGTAATTTTACCTATAACAGCTCCCTTTTGGAAAGAGGTTTGAAACATGAACCATGGGGGTTCAAACCCCAGGGTGCTTCCAACATTGTATTTTATCTTCTTAACATTTTCAAGCAACCATCCCCCTTACGGCGACGTTGTGTCCAACCTGGGGCAAGCGAAGGGAGGGCAGCCGTGCCGACGACGGTGACGCTGGCCCCTCTCGGGCTCTTCCTCGGCACCGTGTCCCCAACAGAAAGCTTTCAGCTTCTCTTTCCCTTTGCAGGAGACCTCTGCAACTGCAGCGCTGTGGGGAGCCTCGGCGCGGCCGACTGCGACGCCGTGACGGGGCAGTGCCCGTGCCGGGAAGGCTACGCCGGGCTGCGGTGCGAGAGCTGTGCCCAGGGCTTCTACCCGGAGCAGAGCAGCCAGGGGTGCCGTCCCTGCGGCTGCAGCCCCCCCGGCTCCCGCAGCCCCCACTGCGATGAGTAAGTAAGGCAACGTTTTGCCGAGTCCTTCCGTGCCCGGCATTGGGGTTTTTGGGGATGTTTTGGGGTACGGGATGCAGATGGGGCAAGAACGGATCTTGTCATCTGGTGATAGTGTTTAAAAAAAAAAAAAGAGAAAAAAGGGAAGAAAAAGAAGGAAGGAAGAAGCTGGCCTTATAAAAATTCATGAAGCGTATTCTTCCTCTCTTTCAAGATCTGGATTATAAAAATATCCATAGCTGTGGCAAAAGCCCTGGCAGCCCACGAGGGAGTTAACTTTCATTTCTGCGTTTATGGAAGCAGAACCTCTCCTCTAATGCCCTCTGCATCCATGAGAGCCCGTCGGCCGGGACCGCCTTCCAGCTAGAGCTCGGGAGGGGAGCGGAGGAGCTTTGGAGAGGTGTGTTTTCCAAAGGGATGTTCGTTACCCCAGGGACATGCCAAGCTTTGTGCCCTGCCCTTGCCCAGCATCCCGAAGCAAGCGTCGGCCCTGCCGCCCGCTCCGCCTCTGCCTCCCTGGGTCAGGAATGTCGCCATAGCTGGTGCTTTGAGCCCTTGTGTAATGAAGGTGTTCCTCTTCCCTTCACCTTACCCACCGGCNGTGACCCAGCTCTGGCAGGGGTGGGACTGGGGGATCTCCAGAGGGCCCTTCCCACCCTGTGATTCTGGGATTCTCCATGCGGGCGCGATGGGCTCCTGCTGCCTCGTGCCGGCACCAGCCGTGTTGTGTTTCAGGGTTTGGTCCGGGCTCGGCGTGTGGGGAAGACCTGCACTTCCCTGCCCAGGCTGGGGCTGAGGCAGAACCCAAACGTTGTGCAGGGACACGCTGTTTGTCATTATTTTATGCATTATTTTTTTCCGAACACCCAAACCCTCTGCTGATGTCCTTTCCTTTTTTTTTTNCTGCGGTGCGAGAGCTGTGCCCAGGGCTTCTACCCGGAGCAGAGCAGCCAGGGGTGCCGTCCCTGCGGCTGCAGCCCCCCCGGCTCCCGCAGCCCCCACTGCGATGAGTAAGTAAGGCAACGTTTTGCCGAGTCCTTCCGTGCCCGGCATTGGGGTTTTTGGGGATGTTTTGGGGTACGGGATGCAGATGGGGCAAGAACGGATCTTGTCATCTGGTGATAGTGTTTAAAAAAAAAAAAAAAGAAAAAAGGGAAGAAAAAGAAGGAAGGAAGAAGCTGGCCTTATAAAAATTCATGAAGCGTATTCTTCCTCTCTTTCAAGATCTGGATTATAAAAATATCCATAGCTGTGGCAAAAGCCCTGGCAGCCCACGAGGGAGTTAACTTTCATTTCTGCGTTTATGGAAGCAGAACCTCTCCTCTAATGCCCTCTGCATCCATGAGAGCCCGTCGGCCGGGACCGCCTTCCAGCTAGAGCTCGGGAGGGGAGCGGAGGAGCTTTGGAGAGGTGTGTTTTCCAAAGGGATGTTCGTTACCCCAGGGACATGCCAAGCTTTGTGCCCTGCCCTTGCCCAGCATCCCGAAGCAAGCGTCGGCCCTGCCGCCCGCTCCGCCTCTGCCTCCCTGGGTCAGGAATGTCGCCATAGCTGGTGCTTTGAGCCCTTGTGTAATGAAGGTGTTCCTCTTCCCTTCACCTTACCCACCGGCACGTTTTGCCTGTTAAAAGCCAGCACACAATTATTTTTTTCCCCAATTTCCCCCAGTCTGTCCGTCATCAGGGACGTGTTGCTGAGCGGAGGGTGTCAGTGAGGCCTGAGCCTGGCCCTCTGGGAATCGTGCTCGGGGGGTGGCGAGAGTCAAGGGCTCTCCTTGGAGGAGACCCCCCCCCTCCAACAAACAAACGCTCCTGCAGCGACTTCCAGCCTTCCCGGACTGCCTTCTCCTGCCGCCACCAGAGCCTTGGCGGGGAAGGCGTTCCCAGAGCCCCTGGCCCTTCTGCTTCTACTGGGTCTGGTGCTGGGCTCCCGGGTCAAGAAGGACAGGGAACTGCTGGAGAGGGGACAGCAAAGGGACACCGAGATGCTGAGGGGACGGGAACACCTCTCTGATGGAGAAAGGCTGAGGGATTTGGGTCTCTTTAGTCTGGAAAAAAGACAACTGAGGGGGGATCTTATCAATGCTTATAAATACTTAAAGGTGGGTGTCAGGAGGATGGGGCCAGGCTCTTCTCAGTGGTGCCCAGGGACAGGACAAGGGGGAACGGGCACAAACTTGACCATGGGAAGTTCCACCTAAACCTGAGGAGGAACTTCTTTCCCTGGAGGGTGGCAGAGCCCTGGCCCAGGCTGCCCAGGGAGGTGGGGGAGTCTCCGTCTCTGGAGACATCCCAAACCCCCTGGAGGCGTTCCTGTGCCCCCTGCTCTGGGTGACCCAGCTCTGGCAGGGGTGGGACTGGGGGATCTCCAGAGGGCCCTTCCCACCCTGTGATTCTGGGATTCTCCATGCGGGCGCGATGGGCTCCTGCTGCCTCGTGCCGGCACCAGCCGTGTTGTGTTTCAGGGTTTGGTCCGGGCTCGGCGTGTGGGGAAGACCTGCACTTCCCTGCCCAGGCTGGGGCTGAGGCAGAACCCAAACGTTGTGCAGGGACACGCTGTTTGTCATTATTTTATACATTATTTTTTTCCGAACACCCAAACCCTCTGCTGATGTCCTTTCCTTTTTTTTTTTGTTCCAATGCTGTGTTTTTCTGCTTGCATAAGCTGTGAAAAATCAGAACTTTAGTCAACTGGAGCATTGCTTTTGAGTGACCTTCTTACTAAAAAAGGTGATTTTTGGGGGTGGAGAAGTGTAGAGTTTTCCACTTGTTTTTTTAGGTATGGGAAGATGTGCCTGGAAGCACCAGGGTTTGCTACAGAGTCAAAAAATCTTGAGTTTGGTCAGATCTACTGGGAAGGAGAACTGGGCAGAAAGGCAGATGGGGCAACGTTTGAGGGCTGGGGGAGAAGGGAGGTGCTACTGGAGCGACTGGGCTAACTGGGAGGGAGCCCCGACTGTGAGTCACGGGGCAGCGGGCAAAGTGCAGCCGTGGTTGACGTCTCCCCACGTCTTGCTGCCTGGAACAAGCCAAGGAACGCCCTGGGAAGCTGCGGGTGAGATGCTCCCAGTGGTGAGGGAGAACGGGGTGGAGCTCACGCACGTAGTGAGCCATCCCACCCCATCCCAACACGCACGGACCCCGAAATGGCAGAGAACCTCCCTGGCTGCTTCTCTTCAACACCATTTTACAGCCTTGAGGGATGCGGGAGATGCAGATCCTCAGGCATTTAGAGGAGGCAGCATAGGGCAAAATTTGGAGGAAGCGGATTTGGGGGAGGAGGACCGATGTGAACAGAGAGCGCTCTGTTATTCCTCTTCCCTGCTCGGTGGGGCTTGCTGCAGCCGGGGATGACCTCTGGGCGTCTAAAAAGAGGAAAATTAGGTCAGTTGTCTGTGTTGTAGGGCTGGGGGCAGTGGTATGGCTGTGAGAGGGGCAGCCTCCTACGGAGCAATGGGGACGGGAAGGTGAAGGAGGGTGCAAAATCCGGCGGGGCGAACGCACCCATGGTTTCTGTTGCGTTAAAGCGGGGTGGCTGCGGGCGGCAGAAGGATGGGGCTGGGCACATCTCCTGCTTGTCTGCGGCTGAGGTGGAGGTACCTGGGCTGTGGGTACCGAGGTGCATCCCTGCGGCGGGGTCTGTCCCGACGGGTGGGAGAGCCCCTTCGGCATTGCAAGGAGATGCGCCTGTGAATCCAGGAATCAGCTTTTTGGCTCTTGTGTTGGAGACATCGGATCTGGAGCTCTGGGTTTGGTGTCTACCTGCCGCCGGAGGGGCGGTGCATGTCCCTCCAGCCCTGTAGGGGATCAGTCCCTGCTTGGGATGAGACACCCAGGCGTTGCCCAACGCCAGCAACCGCCTTCTCTTCTGTTGTCATTAAAAACACTGTAAGCTGATCTATTTATTTATTTATTTGCCAAAGTGCCAGCCCAACTCCCAACTCGCAGGAGTGAATTCCCGTGTGCTGGCTTAAGAAGGGAAAGGGAAAAAAAAAAAAAAGACCGGCTGTTCAGATGGGTCTCTGAGTAAAACAGCAGCGTAATTCTGGACTTTGACCCTTTTTGGAGGGCGGGTGAGGGGAGAGGCAGACTGCCCGCAGGCTGAGCTCGGGGCACGCAAAACGTGCCTGAGAGGTTTCAATCAGCTCGCCCGGGCTTTTGTAAAACTGCCTTTTCCAGCACCACCATACGATGATTATTAGTATTATTTCGGGGCGTGCTCGATGGCTGGCCAGATGGCACACCCAAGCATGCTGTTTATGAACTAGACCTCAAATAAAAATAATAAAAAAAATCCCTTTCCCGAGGCAGACAGTTGATTTTGGGAATGAACATTGACCTGACATGCTGTCGCTATGAATGGCCTCCACGGCTGCTAATCAAAGGTCTGTTTTAGTGGTGTTTTAAATTTGATTATCTGGGGAGATCCACACAGATTCCCCTCTGGGATGGCAGTGGGTTTCCGTGCTCTGCTTTGGGTGATTTTTTTTTTTTTCGGTTAGATGACGAGCTGTGTGTAAGTGGAGCTGGAGCTTGCTGTGGGGCTGGATGCGATGCTGGGCTGCTCGGGGAGGGCTGACACATCTCGGGGAGAGGGAGTGTGTTGTCCCTGTTGCGGTAACGCCTAGAAACCTCAGATAAAACCACATTTCCCTGGGTTGGATGCTGTGTCGATGCTTGCTAAAGATAGCTGTGGCCTGGAAGTGTTCATAGTCCATAGAGGAAGGGTGGAGAAAGAAGCTGAAGTTTCAAGGGCCCTGGTCAAGGTCACGGGGTAGCGGAGAACGAGGACGGTGACACACGTGGCTGCTCGCCTGGTGGTGGCCCCAGCCCGTGGCGACGTGACCCCAACCGGGAGCTGCCCCCCACCAGTTGCGCCTCTCACCATCTTTTGGGCATCTCGCCTTGAAAGCTGTATTGCCCATCTGTCTGTCCTCCTCCAAGGCAGCAAGAACGTGTTGGAGGAGGCGAAGGTGAAGGAGATACTGCTGGAGAAGATGGCCACTCCCAGGCTGGCCAGCCCCCATCTCCTAAGCTTGCGCCTCTGGGCATTTATTTTTCTTTTTTCCTTTATGTGAGCGGAGTCCTCTGCCTGGGCTCTCCTCTCCCACTCCCTGGGCGAGGAGCTGAGCCGGAGGCAGCAGAGGTGAACTGGGGGGGGATGGTGGTCTCCATCCCTCCCGGCCAGGGCAGTGGTGGGAGCGCTGGGGCTCCTCACAGTGTTCCTGCAGCCCCCCGCACACCTCTGCCCTCCGCGTCCTGCGGTGGGGCTTCTCCCAAAATGCCACTCCTGTCCCCAGCTGCCACTGGGAGCCGGGCAGCCCCAGGAAGAGCAGGGCAAGGGGAAAAGAGGTTTGGGTTGGCCTTTCCCCGCTGCAGAGCAGCCATCGACCACGGAGCCGCACAGACACCGCTATTTAAATGCATGCGGAAATAATTTCCCTGTGTAAGCCTGTCCTCTGGCTGGTGGATTTAAAGGAGCAGGAAGAGGCGGCGCGCGGTACCCTCCTGGTGAGCAGATTTCAAATGACTCTGCATTTTTAAAAAATGTATTTATTTTTACCTTGCCAGCAGCACTGTCCGTCCCCACACTGGGCTGCAAAAGTGGGCGAAAACTGGCCGAGGGGAGCCCAGTGCATCCCAGTGCTCGGGGGCCACTGGCTTCTCCACTGTGTGCTGGTGCAGGGAGGGAGAGGTGATTTACCCTGATTTACCTCTTGCGAGGCATTTGTTCAAGGTTTTCCTAGCCCAGCGTGTAGGATATTGTGGCTTTTCTCCACAGTGTGGCCCCACAGGCACAGGGACAGCATCTTTCGCCCACGAGCACCCCACAGTTTGGGATGTGAAGGGAGGAGGAAGAGGAGGAGGGCTGCGAAGTAGAATAGGTGCAATGAGATGCTGCTGCCTGGCAGAAGGGTTCAGCCCTCCATTCCCTGTTTCCCTGTGAGGTTTTGTGGTTTAGGCTAACTTATCCCGGTTTAGGGAAGACAAGGTGATGCTCCCTCCAGCTCCTGTGCTAGGGGGCGAGGGGAGAGCTGCGGCCGCTGAGGGGTGGTGAAGGATTGCCGCCCGGTTTAGCTCATCCTGAGTGAACCACCTAAACTCGGTTAGGTTTTTCCAGTTGTTAAATTGGGATCCGGATCAATGTAAGTGGCTCCCTCTGCCCGTGCCTCAGTTTCCCCCCAAGGAGAAGGGCGATGGGAAGCAGAGGCTCCAATGTGCTGCTCAGAGGTGACATTGTCCTTGGTTCTTGTCCTGCCCTGAAACACTCTGCCCCAGTGCGCAGGGCTCTGCTCCTTCACTGCCTTTCCGCGCTGGAGGCTGGGAGACGGCTCTGCCGTGGGTAATCCCAGCTCATGCCGCAGGCTCGGCATAGGTCATGTTAGAGAGAGCTCCCATCACTCGTTTCCATTAAAAAGAAAAGGGGAAAAAAAAGATAAAGCATGCCTATAAATGCCAAAGTGTCAAAGTGTTAATTCCGTGATGTTTTACCCCCTCAAGGTGATCTCCTGCTTTGTGTTTGTAGGAAAAGGAATTCAGGCAGAGCATCCCTGAGAGCACTTACGGCTGTCCCCTGGAGCGGGGATGCCGTGTGCTGGGCAGTCGCCATCGCCGTGTGCTGCCTTTGTCCTGGGCATCTCTTCGGAGAGGCTGGGCTCGTGACCCGGGCTCATAGGGGTCTGCAAGAGCATGGCTGGGGAGGGGAAGGTGAGCAGCACCCGGCAGTGTTCTTTGTTGAGGTCTTTGAATAAGGGCTGGGGTTTCTGGCGGAGCTGGGCAGGGAGAGCTGCTCGCTGGGTTTGCAGAGGTGGTGGGATGGGAAAAGATGGCAAAAGACGGTGGAAGGGAAGAAATCGGGCTACCAAGATGCTGAGGGGACTGGAACATCTCTCTTATGAAGAAAGGCTGAGGGATTTGGGTCTTTCTAGTCCGGAAAAAAGATGGCTGAGGGGGGATCTTATCAATGCTTATAAATACTGACAGGGGGGGTGTCAGGAGGATGGGGCCAGGCTCTTCTCAGTGGTGCCCAGGGACANTGAAATGATAAGGAACGTGGGACCTGATGGTATTGGGAAGCACCCAGGTGGGTCATGGACTGGACCCACCTTGAGCATTATGTGATGTGAAGCTACACAGGGCAGAATTTGTTGGTCAAAAGATGCAGATCCATTGAAATTCAAGGCTTATGTGGAGCTTCACCAGCCCAGCCAGGAGGGGTTTGAGATGAGAGAGACTGTGTGTTCCCAGGGCTTCTGTCCATCCCCACCACAGGAGGTTATTTGGGGGGAGACAGTGGAGTTCTCATTTTGCATAGAGAAAAATCTTCATTTTCTGCCTTCAGAGTGCCATCACGCTTCTGAAATGCCTTTTCTTTGCGTGGGAACTGTATTTCCATCCTGCTGTATTTTAGCAGTGCAGTAAACCACATCGGGCACCGCACCCCTTCGGGGGTAAAACCTTGGGAGCCCAACTTCTCGAGGATTTCTTTTTTAAAAAAATCAAACAAAAATCAAACCAAAAAAACCCACCCTTTCCCCCCTGTTTTAAAAAGGCTGCTCTCCCTTTTATAGATCGGCTGAGCACAAGCGGTGGCTCATTATCTCCCAGTAATGCCTTGTCAGCATCAGTCTGCAGAGAACAGATTTTTTTTTGTAGCGGAAATCGTTGCATGTGGACGTCATAAAAGCAGAAGAATAACCCGTTAGAGCGTATTTTTCTGTGTGCTTTAATTATCTACATCTCTCTCCTATTGCAGACCTTTATATCCTTTACATGCAATTAGCTCTCCTCTTCTCCTCCCGTGCAAACAGGTAAATACTGTACCTGCACCCGTTTTCATTGGGTTGCAGGCAGGGATGGGGAATGAAGGAGTGACTGGCCACAGCGGCGGCGAAAGGCAGATTGTTATCATCTCCCCTACAATAATTGTGGCTTCTCAGAAATCCTGTTATTTTGTTGATTCTTCCAGCCGGCTTTTCCATTCTCGTCTTGCCTGTTGCAGACTTGTTGCTCTGGTAAACATTGACTGCTCTCAAAAAAAAAAAAAAAGAAAATATTGGCACAACTTTTTAAGGTCTTATGGCTGAATTCTGGCTGGGGTAGGTGGTGCCCAGCCTGGGTTCAGGCGGTGCTTGTTGCCTGTGGCTTTTTTTGGTGCCTGCGAGGAGGTATCAGAGGAGATCTGGGGGATGGAGGGACTATGTTGGGAAAAACCAGTGTGTCCAGCATGGACAAGGGCCATGATCAAAGGCCATGAAGATGATCTGAG
>VXBO01007079.1:665-16920 GCA_013400135.1 Rhinoptilus africanus
TTTAATTTAAGAAACTGATTTGGAACCAAAAAGGAACATGGACCTATGCCAGGATGTAGTAGCATTCAGAGTAGCATTTGGCTGCTTTAGCCGTGTGAACTTTCTCTGTTTTCCTATAATCCTATGTTTCATTAGTTTCACGTTTTCCTCCCTCTGCAACAGATAATGGCAGTGTTCCTACAGTTGACAGTCTTATTTGTCACATAAGCCCTCATTAATCACAGAAAAACCATTCTACTCATTGAATGAGGCAGAAAAACCATGCGAAAACCCATCATCGCTGTAAAGCCTGAATCAAAATATACAGAAACAAGACGTTCAAAATAAGGTTACACCAACAATATTCTCCATTTACTAACTCTTGGTTACTTAACTTCAACAGATCGCTTAAGCCCACTCCACCTCATATTCCACACCCACTGCTTCACAATCTAAACTTACTCCCAACCTTCTCACTCTTTCACTTCTGTTTCCTCCTCAGTCTTGTACATTCCAGATGAGAAACAGTGCTTATATAATTCTGTGCCATTAGAGGCCGGTCAGATCTCCCTAATGATGGTCTATACCATTCATATTTGCACAGTTCAGATTAATTCAAACTGGCAAAGAAATGAGAAAACACCCAGCTATGTGAGACAAGGGCTATTCCAAATAACAAGGATAACTTGTTAAAATTGTCAGATTTTCCTTTTTAATAATAGGTGAAAATATTTTTCCCTTGCAAATGGATAACCTTAAAAAAAAATTCAGCACAGATTTTGCATATTTGCGGCATAGCAAATTTGCAGATATCTGCATATCAGCATAGCATATTTGCAGAAGGGCAGAATTAGTGTCTTCTCTCCCCAGCTTTCTCATCTCTGAACTGGGGCAATAAGGCTCCTTAGTCGTTTTGGTGTGTGTGAGTGTATGTGTATCGCCATCTGATAAAGGATCTTGGCTGTAGCTACTTCTAAATCAATCCTACTGTACTATTCTAAAATTCCTTCTCTCCTACATTGGAGAAAAGTTCTTGTTGTCCTTTATACTAATCCTAGAATTTGTGGTGCTAAAATATAAGGCTGTTCCTTTTGTACATCCATTCCCAAATTTTATCATTTGTTATATAGGTAAATTTTATGTAGTCTAGATTTTTTTTTTCCTAAACTATGGGATTTCATGTATGTCTGAGTATACCACATTATTTTTCTTTGCCGTCTAATAATTCCAGCTGAAATTGCTAACGGAGATCAGGAGAGATGTCAGATGCCCTAGGACTAATTGAGTTACACATGGTGAGGGCGTGTTCACAAGGAAGGGTCTCATGGGTCTCTCCTGCTCTCAGGAGATAATAAAACCAGCACTGTTAGTTTACTTCAAAAAAATCACCCTGTTGCTTATTGCTTGTGGGATCATGAGGAATTATGGTCACATCCTAGGAAGCGCTGGTAGAGTGATGACAATTTGGGTAACAAACAGAATAGAGGAATACGGGAGGAAAAAAAGGAAGCTGTTTGAGCATGTGATCTTTTCTGTTATTACAGAATTACCAGTCATACTCACTTTTTTTTTTTTAAGGCGTACTCAAAACCAATAACAATGCAGTAGTCCTAGCAGCTGACCCATGTCTTTTCCAACAAATCAACTTTTGGTGTTGTCTCTGTAAAATAACTGCTGTCTGGTTGATGAGCTCTCAATTAATGGATCTTGAATCAAGAAGGTGACATTCCAAGAATGAATTATACCAGAGGAAAGAGAAGAGAAACAAAGTTACTAGCTCTTGCAATCTTGCACAGCTGCTTGTCACTTGTCCTTTTCATGGATTTCTTAAAGAAATGTAGCATGATTTTCTATTCAATGCATTAAAAGGAAGAAGGTTATCTTTTGATTTTGGTTTGTATACTGCTTCTCTATTTTCAACTTGGTGATTATGCATTAGGCCAGAAATACTATAATTAATTTTGTATGTGATTATAACAGAGAATAATTTTGGTCCAGTGAGTCCTGAACTTAGCCTAAGCATAGTGACAACTCAGGATGCCTTCTATCCAAACTGTTTTCCATTGCATTCATTTTAAGTTCCTCTTCAGGTTTCCATGGAAATAGCAGAGAAGTGTGCTTATACTCTTGGCATTAAAATATTCATTAAAAGAGATAAGGAGATGGTTTAGGTGGCAGATACTGTAGTGCTGAAGCAGGCAGTCAAAAAGTAAGCTCCTTGTATGTAAATGATCATATACATAACTGAATGCATTCTGTGGTGAATAGGCCCAGAACGTATTCTTCACAGGGAGAGAAGGAGGAATAGGTAGTATAAATCTGACCTGCAGAGAAACCAGGAATTTCTATCTGAAATGCAAGACTTTCCAGAACAATGCAAAATAAAATGCTGCTAACATTTTACCATTAGAAGTTGAAATCTTTCTCAAGGGAACAGAACATGATTTAAGCTTGCTACAGAGGCAGATGTTGTAGTAATGATCACATATTTTAACCAAAATGCCTTCTCTAATAAAAAATGGTATGTTTCTTGAAACAGAAATTCTTGGGTTGCTGTCAACAGCCAATATATTAAAGTCTTTAAGACCAAAGTAAAATCTATCTTCTTAATAGAGAAAATAATTTTATAAACCTGATGTTTGAGCAGACCCATGAAAATCATGTTAACTGCATTTCAGATTTTCCAATTTAAAATAGGCAAGTAACAACTGTTTTATTTAAGCATAGACAGAAGGAGACTTTGATTAAAAATGTACATCTGCTTGTCCTAGTAGTTGTACTATATGTGCTAGAAGGGCAGTGAACTATATATTGAATCTACAACTGATTTCTCTCTGAAATCTAAACACATTAGCTACTGTCATAGATGCAAGCTTTTAGTTTACACATCAGGACCAAAAGTAAACTGTGGGCCATGCCAGAATGATATCTTTGCTGTCTCTGAATGCAGAATCATGCACTCACCTTTCTTCATTATGGATGCCGTAGGTTGGATGAGTCTGCCATTCATCCTATATGCCCTTGCAGTAGCATTACACAGGTAACACGAAAAGTCTGCCTTAAGCCTTTCCTGGGTGATCTCCAGCATTGTCTGCCACAGGGCCAGATGAGATTTATGGCAGGAGTCTGAGCATATACAGCTGGACTAAAGGGATTTCAATCTGCTTACTGGCAAAGGCTCTTAAATACAGCATAGACTGTCATTATCATCACCTCCTGGCAGCCCTGCCTCTTTAGCACCTAATGGAATCTCGAGAAATCTTCCAAGACATCATCTATTCTCCTAGAAGTGGAAAAAAAAAATACAGTACAATTTTCAGCCTCAAGTCTTGCTGTAATGCTGTGCGTGTGTAAATAATTGTTGAAATGTGCAGGTATTGCAGATATAACTATGACACTTATTAAAATTAGATAAACATTAAAGGAAGCCATTTTCTTTGGCTGTAATATCCAGGGAACAGTACACAAAATGTCATTTAGATATAAAACAGCATAAATTTTTGAAGGTGATAATACAACTGGTTAGAAGATAGTAATAATTACAGCTCTGTAGTGGTGCTAAGGATAGTCTAGATTACTTTTAAAAAAAATTATTTTCATTTGTGTGTTTCAATTTTTTAAAATTTAATTTTGTTTTTCAATAATATAGTTATTTATCCAGTTGAATTGAGGTAAAATACGAGGATAGAAATTCACTTTTCTTTCTTCTATCTGCATTAGTTATAGAGATCTGATGAAATTTACATATAAATTCTATTTGCTTTACAGAATGTTGAAAGAACAAATATGAAGTAAAACCTGCATGTTTTCTAACAAACATCTTTTTTTGTCCTCTTTCTATGGTAACTTATTTCTGACTTTCCTAATTTATTAGCAATAGTTAATACAGCATTCTGCACTGGCACAGATGCAAACCTAATGCGACTTAGGAAGCAGCTGAGCAACCACAACACTTACTCTGTATCCGAGTTCATTCACCATTTTCCAAAGAGGCAATGAACAAGGAATGTGTATATAGGTGTATATACACAGACAGGCATTTATCTATCTATTTATTATTTATCTATTATGGCAAGTTTCCATACTCAATTTCACATTCAAACACTATTCTTTTTGCCTGACTTCTGCCCATGGATTTAACGAATATCTATATTAATTTCAGATGCCATGGTCAGAAACCCAGGTCTTTAAAATGATTACACAGCACATCATTCACACATCCTGGACTAATGTGAGTCTATTCCATGCAAACTAGCAAGGAGCATGTTCATTATTCTGGCAAGATTTTTGTCTTCTAAGCTGCACCGTTGTAACTTCACCGACCCAGTTCTGCACACCTTTAAAAACTTCAAATTAAAATAACTTTTAAAACTCCTATCAAATGAGATAACATCAACAAGTACACACCTGAGCTGGAAATCAAGCCCTGTCACCAGCCCAGAATGGATCAGATCTATTATTACGCAGACCAATTGTGATTTTTGTAAAAAAGGGATAAACATATTGAAACAAGCCCACTTTAGAATAATGCAAGCAGAAGGTGGCAGACCATACAAAGAATCACACCTCTTTTTCCACCCAAAGGAAATATTTGAAAATGTGCGTCCTCATTTGAAAATCAGTCTGACAGTCACCTCATCCAGTGTACAAATGACCAAGTTTTGTATCTTGTTTCTGACCTAGCCTTTTTTTTTCAAACCAATTTTAATTTGCACGCAAGCCTTTCTGTTAATCCTGAGGAGGAAACAGCAGTACTAGCTTTCCACTTCAGCCCCTTGTAGATTGTATTTCCTGCAAACCTAAACCTGACCACAGTGCACCAACATTTTATCTATACTATAGCATCAATGTAACACTGTTTAACATAAAATATAGTAGGGAAACAATGTATATTTTGGGCTCTCGGAACTTCAGTGCTGATATAATGATGATCTGCCCTGTACAACAGTCAAAAGCTATTGACAAGGAAATTACATTGCATCCTGAGTTTGTCACCACGCCTTCCCTTTTAATGTTGTTGCATGACAATTTGAAACGTGGCCTTTTTTAATGTTTGTATTTGCTATAACAGTATTAGGCAACCTCAAATTACACCTATAGTTGGCAAACATACCTTTGATCTCTTGCTGCGTATATTTTGCAGTTGTTGTGACTATATGTAGAAAAACATATGTATCTGCGGCAGTGTAGCATATTTTTATTCCTATCAAGAGAGAGTTACAATGAAATGGTATGGTGCATTTATCATATGTCTTATAAGTATAAAGCCTGGAATTACTCACAGAGTCTTCCAAGAATATTAATTTTTTCATATTTTTTTAAGACTTCAGCTGGATTTTCAAAAATGCCTAATCGAGATTAGCAATAATCGTAAACTACAATTTATGTCACTACCTTTTACCATGTATGTTATTTAAAAATTCTTCTTGTTCAGAAAGTAAAGGAAGTGCCTTGGGCATATGCCATAATTTATCTGGGTATCATGGTAGATTCCATAATAAAAGTTTATATTATGTATCTATTTTATGCTACTAAGCTTTAAAAGCTTCTAGAAAAGCACTGACACTCCTTGTGATCCTTGATTCCATAGAAAAGGTTACAGGAAAACTTATAATCAAACTGACTCCAGAGATGGCAGCGGTACAAGAACATCCCTGCATATTTCATTACAGCAAAAAACCCAACCAAACAAAAAAAAAGGAGCTCCTGATTTTCTTCATCTTGTATCTTAGGGATGACCAGTCATTTCACCAGAGAAGTGGACCTCATGGGATGAGCATCTAGATTTGAAATACACTTTAGGACAGCAATTTTGCAGTCTTTATTTAGTTAGAATTAAGCTCCAGTGCCACCAGTCAGGCTCTGAAGACTGAGGTTTTTGTAGTTGTCTTTTTGTTTGGTTGGTTTTTAAACTAAGTAGTAAGGATACTTCTCAAAAAAATACTTCTTTGAGTGTTCTCTTCACTTATTCACATCAGCATTTTTTGTCAATGCATTTTTCTATTTTAAATATTCATGTTTTGAAGGAGGAATTGAATGATTTGAGTACAGAATGGCTTTTGTATTCTCAGAACAAGGTGACATTTCTTTGACTCACTGTGGCCTTTCTGTTTTAAATTCCTTGAACAGAACAGCAGTGGTAACATTTTAGAAAAGCTGCATCAATCCTTTTTACTCAGGACACCTCCACCTAACTCCTATTTAACTGTCACCTCAAAGAGAATTTATTAAATGATTTCTTTACAACTGTGATGGATCACTGTGCAGCTGAAATCTTGTCTCAGGCTGGATCACTACATATTTTGTGGAATTTACAGTCTGAATGGGACACTGAATCCCATGGATTAGCCAATTTAGCAGATAGTCTCAAGAGGAAATTATAGTAATGTCTGTGTTCTAGTCTGACAATATTACAGTTACTGTTTCTTGGGTGGTGGGTTTTTTTGTTTTGGGGTTGGTTTGTTGTTTTGGTTTTTGGTTTGGGGTATTTTTTTTTAAATAGATGCTCTAGCTTTCTCATTAATATTGAGGAGAGCGGCTGGTACGTTATTGTTACTGAAGTATACAGCTTGTTTTGTGACCATGTAGTTTGGGAACGTGAACACTCAGTAACCTACAGTTTCTCTCCTTCCTCTAGTAGGTAGAGGGTATAATTACACTCAGGGTAGTAATAGCTCCAGTCTTGACTGCAGATTAAAACAGCAAGAGCTGTTTAAACAAGATAACAGGATGAAGGTGAAAATATAATTTAAGCCTGTAATATTTTTATAAAATGGAATTTTTCAACTCGACTGAGAAAAGACCTAATAATTATTTTTCTTTGTATACTACATTTCATTTTGCCATTAAAACTTACTACACCATTTTCTGTCTTAGAAATGCATAGAGATATATTAACCCGATTTACATCTAAACATCCCTGGAAAAACATGCCTCCTGTATTTCCATGACTCATTCATAAACCAGTATTTAAATTTGCTATTTAATTAAATTTTGTTAGATATATTCTACATTTTCCTTAATTTTTTTTTTTAAAATTCTGTGATATTGTACTTAAGTCTTTGGACTTTAAATCTATCACCGTAACATGTGGAAATACACATACATGACATTCAGCTTCTCAGGGCAGCTGTCTTCTAGCTACAGTCAGAGCTCCTCCATATCAAGGACACATGGCTTTGATGCAACATCCTTGTTTTCATAGTATTATAATAATTAATCTTGTATGGCAAGGGTACTGGAAAAATTATGTGGATGTATGTTTCATATGAGGGTAGCCGATGACCAATGACAAATTATAATGCCGTAGTATTAGGCTATAGCTCCCTGATAAGCTGACCTTGCCAGTGAAGCTGGCACTACTGCTACAGTGCAGCGGAATGTCCCTCCCTTATGCCATCACATCTGTATGTGAGGTCACACTGTAAAAGCAATCAGTAAAACTGATCAACAAAGAATAGCTCATTTTGGAGAATGTGAGGGAGCAGCACAGGAAAAAAGAAAGAATGTTTGGAACTCTAAATTAGCCTTGTTACCAAGGACCTGGTAACAGCAGGCTACTTCTAAGCAATGCATGAAACAGATCAGTACCTAGTAAAATTAACATGGGATTAAAATCATGTCTCTGCTATGTTAGTACAGTGCAGTGATAACTGTATTATGTAAATAGTCAGCAAAGAGCACTAAAAAAAAACCCCAAACCACATCTCCTCACCTTTCCTCTCTTCTACCCACACAACCAACAGGATTTCTTCATGTTTCTGAAAATAATATCTGGGGAAGAAATGGCCTGTATTCCCACTCTCACTTGCACCAACAGAAAGCACCTATTTAAAAACTAAAAGGTTGTTTCCCGAGATCACCTAGCAGTGGTTGTATGTGTCAGCTGGCAGGGACATGCTGCTCTTCCCCTTTCCCTGCCTCCTGCCTTCAACAGCTCTCAAGTCTGTGTAATGGGTCCTACTACAATCAGCCAGATTTTGTCTCCTCTTTTAGCACCCACAGTCCTTTTTATAACTCTGTTACAATATTTGGTAGCAGTTATGGAATAACTGTTTACCTCAGTGCACAGGCAAAAGAAACAAAATTTAAACAAGATGAAAAAATACATCACTAAAAGTACACATAGAATTATCTTTTGTAATGGAAAAATATTTCACACCTCCAAACAATTCAGTTAAATTTTAAAGTCTCACATGTATAAAGCTTCCAATTCCTTTTACTTATTGCAAATAGAGGATCTGATACAAAATGCGATTAAAATTTCACCCCTTCAAAAACACTCATACATTTGAACTGAGTATATTTATTGTTGTAAAATAGCCATAAAACCCTTAATAATCTTTTAATCATATAAAATCTAATTGTAAACAGGAAATATGCTGACTTATCTATATTTTTACTCATGAGACTTACTCAGAGTAACTGCTTTGGTTATTTTATTCATTACAGATATTTGCGTTACTGAAATTATTCCAATAGTATAAACAAGCATTTATATCCTAGAAGATCGTTTTTTCTGATTAAAAATAAAAACTCCAGCCCTTGAAAGACCATTGCATGGGCAGACTCTACTACAGTACTTTGACTCTTGAGGAGAATGGAACACAAGTATGATCTTAAAGATCCCTTCCAACCTGGATGATTCTATGATTCTATAAAAGATAGTTTTTTAAAATCTATGAAAAACAAGCAGGAAATATACGTAACATTTTAAACCCCACTGTTAGAATACTGACTATGTAGAGACTTAGTTTGTTTTTCATTTTCCAAGAACAAAGGTATTTCTAAAATATATGTATATAAAAATAAACACTTCAGTATGTCAAAATAACAGCATTGTCACTTTTAGCAGTAGAATTCAAGAACGTTGTATTGATTTGTCTGCATGAAGATATTCTCAAAAAAACCCTTGGAAATCATAAGATGACGAGTGCGTACCAATGAAGACCTGTCAAATGTTTATTAATCTTTATCTATAAAATCAACATGGGTTTTGGCATGTTTAATCAGTAAATCCTTTTTTGAAAGACACTCAAAAAAAGGGTAATATACCAGTCTGTTAAACCTATTATCTCAGCTCTTCATGCAACAAATACCCTGAGACATTTTTATGCTAGAAAAAGTGTTTAAGTAAATACCTCTTTCAAGAAGGTTTTTTTTTAAGTCGTACACATCTGGAACTGAGAAAAGCAAGACAGAACAAGGAAGATTAAGCCATTGACGCAAGATGATATAACAATCAAGAAAGAGCAGTTGAGATGAGGGTTTTATAAGGCAGAGAAGGAACATTATAATACAGAAAAGTTTAAGAATTGTTGTATAGTCAGTACAGATAAGCTATTTTGACAGTGTCTTTCTGTGAAGTTTAATAATTAAAATTTTAAAAATAATATATATCCTTTCATATACAATCCTGTATTATAAAATTGCAATTTAGGCCTCAGCTGTAAGAAGTGGGCTTTGTAATGGAAATGTATGACTTAAATATCAACACGGAATCAAGAGGATCACATCCATAGGAACATCAAGGATTTAGAGGAAGTATGTTGTATGTGTATAGGTCTGAGGAACAAAGAGACAGAACAGCAGGTCATGAAACAACTATTGGAGATAAGATACTTTGAGTAAACACGTTAGAGGATTTATGCAGCACCAACTAGGTCGTTCTTTCTGGAAGATGCATTTGTAGGTGTCAGTCATATTACACAGCTGTTTGCAAAGACTGACTTCTTTTTTTAAAAAAAACATTATCTTCTTTGTGTCACCAGAAATGACACATGCCCTAATCATAACTGTATTGGGAAGATGACACAGATACCACTTTACCTCTTTATTTTAAGAACAGTGAAGGTATTTTATGTCCAAGATTTATTACCTTGAAAAACCCTTCTGTTTCCAGTTTGCACTTTTGGATAATCTTGTAATTTCCCTTTTGTTCAGAGGATAATCATCTTCATAACAAGTAAACAGTAGAATAAAAAAGTGTTTGTCTAGCTGTTCCAAAATCACCAATCATTTCTTAATGAGCATGCCCTAGAACTGTTTGTGCAAGGTAAACCGAAAAGGCACCTTGTGAAAGCCCTCCATGGAGAAAGGATTACAGTTTCTGTAATATCTTCAGATTAAATTGAACCTGCAACTGACTGAAATGACACCATTTGTAAAATCCATATTCAGAATAGTTCTCAACTAAATCTCTGACTAATCACAGTTACCTTACAGTGAAGCTAGATGCTGTCAGCTTTGGAGCAAAAAACCCAAAAACATGGGACAGAACTCATTCAGTAAAAATACAACTGCCTAAATGTTAAA
This sequence comes from Rhinoptilus africanus, assembly GCA_013400135.1. Classification (NCBI taxonomy): domain Eukaryota; kingdom Metazoa; phylum Chordata; class Aves; order Charadriiformes; family Glareolidae; genus Rhinoptilus; species Rhinoptilus africanus. The sequence continues at coordinate 10,959 of VXBO01007079.1, forward strand.
CTTGGACTATTTATGAATCTCTCTGCCTCTGCCGCAAAGTTGTAAAATAATTTATGTGACCTAACTTTAGGCTAATAAATAATATTTTTTTAAAATGTGAGAAAAATGAAGAAAAACCCACAAGATTCTTTTAAAGGTTTTATGCGTGGGAAGAGTTCCAATACCAGGCAATAAAAAGTTTGAGAATATTAGCAATGTACCATATGCATGACCTACAAGTTCAATAAATAACATTTTGGTGAGCCAAGACTTCATCTTATATCCCATCTGCTCTTTACTGGATAGCTTCAGCATACCTGACATTCCACGGCTGCAGAACTAGTGCACTTTTAGCAGAAACTATTATCAATCTATGCTAACTAAGAACAAAGTGACATAATGGTGATATTACGGATTAGGGATTAATTCAGTGTACTGCAGTCATGAATATAATCATATCGATGAGGAAGATTGGCTTTAACCAATTTCATAGGTTCAATAAATCAAATTTTTTTCTTCTTTTTTTTCTTAGCTGTATGATGCCACATTTCTCCTGAAATGTCTTTATTTTTGACACATGCTTAAATACGTTTAGACACACTGATGATTTTTATTTCTTTATTGTAAGGATTTGATACCATAATATAAATGTGGCAGTGTTTCTGTTCACTTAGTCACTTGTTGAACAAGTGACAATGAACTGAGAATTGTTAAGATGTATGTGAAATATATCTTGAACCACTATGCTGGATAAATGCACGATTACTAGTAAATAGAAGTTAGGAAAAGTGGCATATGATGCTGCATTTTTACCACTAGCTAGATTAAAACATTCTGAAAGGATTTGCTTAAGGATAGGGTGAATTTTCCAGCAAAAAATACCACATAGAACTCTTTAATGAGGCGTTTACAGTGAGTTAGTATTGTCTTTTCCTAGTCTGTTTTAGAAAACTAAATTAATTCCTTTTGCTATGAGTGTTATTTTATCTAGAAATCAACCAAGACTGTTATAGGATCTAGAGTAGGAAAATCTCCCAAAGCATTATTTTCTAACATTATTTTACATTGTTTCTTATGAATAGATGGGCAGCAGAACAGATTGACAATTCACACCATTCTAACTGAAGGCATCATCCTATTTCACTTAATCAGTGAACAAGCAAACTGATATGCTATATTAAGCCTGTTCTAAATTTCTTCACAGGCTAATGCTTTTTTAAGTGCATTTTAAAAGCATTAAATCATTTGATAGGAGCTCAGTTACTATGAAACAGTGTCTGACACCCGAAAGAAAAGCAAAAAATACAGGAAAAATAGCAATTGAAATTGGCCACATACTTAGAAATTCCAATTTGATTTAAAATCAAACATTTTAAGGTTTTGTGTGTTTTGTTTGGGTTTTATTTCCCCATTTAAGTTTGCGTACAATGAAATAACACACACACCCTGCCCCGATTTCTTTAAATAAAAAAATTAAGTGGTTCATGTCAGGCATGCCTTACTAGAAGATGATGTTTTAGAAGGTATTTGTGGTATCTGATATGATTTCTGTAACTGGAAGAGTGTACTATGAATTATAAATTTATATAAGCTTTGCCTAATGGACTGTACAGAAACTGCCTGTAGAAGTTTGTTGCATACAAGAAAACTAATCTTAAAGCCAGTAAGCTATGTTCAATGGAAAAGGATTTTGAGAATGTAGGAAGTGAAAAAGATGGGGCTGAGGAAATAATATGCAGATCCCCAGAAGTAAAAATTTCTCTACGTAGAAATGATACGTTGTAAGATTGTCAGTTGATAGGCTTGTTTCAATGTACCTTTCTGTATAACTCTTTTCTCTACTTTCAAAGTGGAAGTAGTGCATTTAGGTTATCTGTTCTCTTTGTAAATTTGTTAATAGCTGATGGCTTCAGTGTTTCCTCTGGAATTACACAAGAGTTCAATTTCTCCTTCAATTTATTTTACATCCTGCTCCAGTGTAAACCACTACCCTACAAGTCTTCATCCTCTTATATTGTACAAGACCTTCCCTATCTATATTGTGCCTAATCATTAAGCAATACAACAAATGCATATAAAACTGGTTCCCAAACAGGAAAGTCACCTTTATGAATTAGAAAGCAAGATATCATCCAGGATCATTTACCCATGAAGGAAACAATTGAGAATGTGCAGGATTAATAAAAATGTGCAGGATTAATAAGGAAAATGAGTACTAATAAAAATTAGCTATTTCCTCACAGCAAATAATGAATGCAAAGAGCACAGAAGTGCAGAAGTATTAATCAGAAAAGCAAAGTACAAAGAATTAAAATCTGCAGCCTGGCTTTGCCCATATAAAAAACAGTGGTAATAACATTCTCATTCACTTAGTTATTTGAAAAATATTGTTATTAAAATGAAATCAGCATCTACAATACAATCTGCTGGAATTCTATAGAATTTCCTAGTACTTATTCCCCAGTAAAACAAAGACTTCACATTTTAAGCCACATATATGATGATATAATTATTTTCATAATCTAATTCTGTATTTTGCAGGACTCTTTACTACACCATTCTTTGTTAATACTTTTTCTAATCCACTTGTAAGAAAAATTATAGTTGATTATTCTAGCATCTCCTTTGGGAGTTTATGAAGTTCAGTATTTCTGACAATTTCTCTTATCCTTCTATCAAGCACAAGCTTTTCATTCCTTGTGTTTGAACCGTAGTTCTCACATCTTCTAAGACAGTGAATAATTCACTGTGATAAACATTATAACATAAAAAAAGAGCATCAAAAAGCAGCTGCTAATAAATACTGGAATGAGGGAGAAGCAAGAATAGGAGTAAGTGCATCCTACCATGTATCCTGATCTGTTTCATCCTTGAAAAAATATAGCAGAAATTGACTGAGAATCTAATTTCCATTATAAAACCCCTATATTTCTAGCATTTGAAGTGCTTGCATTTAGAGAAGAAATTATTCATATGCTATTAACCTACGCTCTGACTTTTACAGAAGAAAAAAAGAAGCAGCAGGTAACATTAGTACTTACCATCTGGTAATAATGCCCTGAGTAGCTCATAAACCTAGTATTCAGTCAAATGCAGATATGGAGATTTGGGATGTCTTCCCTGTAACTACACTAGTGTATCTTTCCTACTTTTATTTCCCAAATAACACAGATAAGAAATCTTATAGTAAGGTTTAGTCATATAGGATGACTTTAGCTGCTCTAGCAGTTGATAAATCAAAATGGGGAAGTCTGACTCATCTACCATTTCATTTTCCTCTGCTTCTGGACATGGGAGCCTACTGTTTGCCTGAACACAGATCTGGAACTCACTGGTCTCCTCTGCGTGATATACTCAGGATTCTAGCAGAAAATCAACCACACTGAAATACTGGATACTTTTCTAGTAGGTTTGTGACTTTTATCTGTTTAGCAGAGGGCCTGAAGAACAGTAGAGCTTGCACAAGTAATGAGGTAGAAGCATGCAGCAGGGGTAGCAATACTTTGTTTCAACTGGTTCAGCCTCCTACCTGAAAAAATAGAATTTTTTATCAAAAAAAGCCATTTCAAGTCAGTATTTATCTGACTTAACTTCTAGCCATTTGCTCATATTTTGCATTTCCCCATTACATTATTTAATTATTGAGCATTTTTTGCTCCTTCAGGTACTTACATACTAAGCAAGTACTTCACAATCTTTTTAGCTAAACAAAATGTATTAACCTTTTGAAACCTTTTTAAGTGCTGTAAGTCTCAGTCTGGATTTCTGGATGGCAATGACAGCCAGATGCTCTGCAGAACACTGCCTCCAGGACATTTTAGGCACAGCCACACTGCATTTAGTTTTGTCAGCCTTTGATTTTATTTTTTTTAACAAATCTGTAACCTCCTTTATTAACCTCTCACATTTCCAATTCATTTTGATTGTTTTCCTTTTTCCCTGTATGGGTTGTTGAGTTTTTATTTATTGATTTCTAATTACTGCTTTCATTTGATCTATGAAGAACAGCAAAGGCACAATGCAAGCTGCTATTAGAACCATCCCTCTCTATATCACTGCCAGGAGAATTCATACTATTGGACTACACCTCATACTAAAAGACATTGTAAAAATTAGCATAGTCTGACAAGTCCAATGACATCCCCTAGCCAGTATTATCAGGGCACTACTACATAAACATTTATACCAATGGAATTCCAACTGATTTTGGCAAATATTAACAGAAGGAAACTCATTGCTATGTCATAGTTGCGGTGAGAAAGCTCAGATTGCTAGAAACACTGCTAGCTTTGTCAGGACACAGCTGAAGCAAAGCTCACTGTCGACTGATATGACACTCCACCATGCCATGTTGCCAGGGAAACAGCAGAAGAAGAGAACATAAGGTTGTTAAAACTGGAGGGGTTCTAAAAAAATGTAAAAAAATGCTCAGGGCCAGGCTGTCTTGAAGTAAATGTAGCATATGTATGACATACCATCATGTTATTCTATAAAATTAGTTTAGTCATAAGCTTTCTCCTCATAACTGATGGGCTGAAGGATTCTTGCTTCTAAGATGCTACTTCTGTTACACGGATTTTATGCTAAATTATGTTAAACTATTACCAATAATTTATTTCTACTGATGATAAATGGTTGGGGGTGGATTCCTATTTGTAAAGTAAAATAAGACCAATTGGTAAATAACGAGGGAAAGTACACAGAATGACTGGACTGTGTATTTTGAAAGCAAGTTGTTTCAATTGGTTTAATAATGGAAAGAAAGGACAGTATCAAGATCAAATATCTAAAAAATAAGTGACAGGAGTTAGAGAACTGAATTAATTGGAGTAGAGGAGTTATTCATCATTTGCTAATTTTGAAGTATAATCAGGGGACACTGTCATTGGTTGACAGGTTCAAAATTTAACTAAGCCTATTAATAGCTTTAAAAAAATGCATTTTGATCTTCAAAAATCTACCCCAAGAAGCAGGCATAAGTATTCAGTCTTGGCAGCACACAATCAAAAAAAAAAAAGGAAAAGAAAAATCCACGGCACATACTGTCTCATCCACTACTTTTCATAAGGGAAGGGGAAAAAAAAACCCAACAGCCATCCAAGACAAAGATCCATCTACCCCAAAATCCCATGTTTTACACTGGCTAACAGTAGATAATTTGGGGAGGGGAAGAAAATTAAGGTCTGCAGAAACACAAATACTTCCCTAGTATTTTATCCCTGCTTCTCAAAATCTGAACTCCGAACTTCCAAGTCAAAAGCACTATCTTGGCATATTTTTCTTAATACATTTTTCTGTTAGCTTCCATTTCAGAACATGGTGTCTTTCTACATTCACAGGTAGAGGAGCTATGTCTGATATCTCTGTTCTTCTAAGCTAGGGAGCCTTTTAAATTCACACATTAGGAGTAAGGCATGTGAATAAATTCCCAATAGGTGTGGTTTTTATGTTTTCAAACAAAGCCAGCTGTCTCGTGAGTCAGTGAGGATTTTGGATACACTGAAAAATAGGAATACATACCAAAAAAGTGTTGGAGGGTTTTTAGATTGCCATCCCAACAGTATAGAAAGCACAGGTGTGCCAAATTACACTTGTATTACTTGGGAGGGGAATCATAGAAGAATATATTTACCTAAAATATGGACTTGTAATAATGGAACAAAGTTCTGAAAAATCTGGCACCACCAGAACTCACTCTGAAGCTGTATTAACAGTAAGGATCCTCCTTTGTTCCAGCATCTCTGCTAGTTTTTAAGGCTAATTAGACCCCACTACTTTCTCCAGAGTTGGCATACCACAGAGAGTTCTTACAGCTTTTATCTCCCTTTTCCTTCAGGACAGTTACAGAAATAACCCAAAGTAGCTGCTTTTCCATACCAAGATGGAATTTTTCTACCTTTTTTTTGGTATTGACATGTTCCTGTTCCCTGTGATTATTAAGTAAACAACATACAGTATTATGGGAGATGATATCAACACACTT
>VXBO01007115.1:0-19231 GCA_013400135.1 Rhinoptilus africanus
TGCATTTATTTATATCTATGTGGTTTTGTATATGCAGGCTGTATATCTGATCCTCTGAAGAGAAGTGGAAGCATTTCATTGACAGTCGTAATCTGAAAGTTAAAATGGTGTATAAATGTAGCCCTACATGTGTGAGAAAGTGGAAGGAAGCAAGAGATATTTGTCGTATTGTGCCCCATGACAACAGATCCCAGTTTATGCCTAGGAGTGTTCATCCATCAGCTACGAATGTAGGATTTTTACTACCTGAGAAAAAGATATCTGTATCTGTAGGCTAAAATAGTCACTTATGTATTGGTCAATCTTCATGGTAGGAAAGTGTTAGAAAGTGTAAATTTCTAACCTTCATTGAGCTGATCAATTCACAAATGAGGTGGGATAGTAGTTAGACTGTCATTACTGGAAATCCAAATCAATGTGCTAAGGTTTCTTTCTTTCAAGATGCATAAGATATACCCTTACACAGACTCAAGAGTACTGCTTAATGCATAAAATTATACAGTCTGAGAATGCATTTGTAGGATGCAGACCTGAAAAATTTACCAAGTTTGATAAAGCAACATTCAATACAATAAAAGGCAGATTAAGTGCATTCCAACATCCACACTACGTGTCTCAGGGTTATGTTGTAATCCTAAAAAATTTTTAGTTCCACTGTTTTATTAGTGAGAGGTAGCTTGTCTTTGAACATGCTGGCCAGTCATTTAGAAAAGCATGCAGAGTTAAGATGGTTTTTGAACAAGCACATCAAAGATTTAAATGGGAAATTGGAACAATCTGGCATCTGTCAAAGGTCTATATACACATCAATGTCACAATAAATATGCATAAATTTATAATATGTCATATTTTGATATTCCAAATTTTTTATAATTTTAAACGCTTCAAGTTGAATGACTACCCGATGTCCATCAGTCATTTAAATATTATCTGATCAACTTCAAATGAAAATTAAGTAAAGACCAGACAGCGTGCCAAACTTCTGTACAAGAATAATTTTATGGATAGTATAAAAGTGTGTGACTTCCTTAGTTTTGACACAGTTATTTGGAAAAAAAGCCAAGCAATTGTTAGCATCCTAATGTAGCAGGAAACAAACATGACTGTCTTAGTTTATTGTAATCAGTTATTGCCCAGAAAAATACAGGAAAATAAGATACCACCACAGAGGCATGTCACAGAAAAAGTTTATTTTTCTTTGTTTAACCTTAGTGTATTAAAAAAAAAGGAAATAAAAAATAAGTGGGTTGAAGTGTCTTATTCTGATTGCTGATACACTGCTGGTGCAATACAAAACATCTAGTGAGTCTGTCATAACACATTACATAGAAGACTTTGATGTGAGTGGCCTCAGTGTTTCCCAGTATGATGTGTCTGCCATTAGGAGTTTGAAAAAGGAGCAGCTTTTGAGGACGGAGGTAGATATAGTGTATTTCATCACAAAACAAGAAGTAATGAAAATTCCGGTCGTGCTACCAAAATAACTTCAAATTCATGCATCTGATGACAAGACTAAAGGACCAGTCTTCTCTAGCTATTTTGTACTTCTCCACTGAAGCTAACCACAATAAAAAAAACCATGGAGCTTTAGCTTATGACTAAATACATTTCCACTTCAGGGCTTTTCTACAGAAACTATTGAGTTCTCTCATTCAGTTTTTTATCTGTAATGAAGTGTTTTAAGTACAGAGAGGATTCAGAGTGATTTCTACATTGTGAACTAGCCTATATTCCTCAAGAGCTGTTGGAACCTGATTAACTAGAATGAAATTAAGAGCTTCATGTTTCTGGAAATGCTGCAGTCCATTAAAAGTCAGTAAGAGAATGGATATAAGTCAATGGGACTTGTAATAAAAAGTTTATCTATATAGATCACTTCTCAAGACTATTGTTAGTGATTGTTTTTCAAAATTTCAGTCTCAATTGGTAAAATTCAGAGTAATGAGAAATCAATGTCAAATGGCAAAACAAAACCCCTGCTTGACTGGGTATAACTGATGAAAATAGGCTTTTAGTTTTGAGAGGTTTTCTGTGTTGTTTTGGTTTTATTTTCTTTTATTTTCTTTTTAAGTTGTTTCTCCTTAACAAAGAATATCTGATGCAGAATGATTGGCAAGATTAAAGCTATATATCGTACTTCACCTTTCCCCATCACCCTCATTATCTTACTCATCCTGAATTTGCGTATATTGCCAGAGAAANGTTTTTGAGCATCCTTAGTTATTCAATGCCATTTTTTTCAGTGGGATTTCATGAATCTGAGCATCACCTATTCCAGTAAGAGTGAACAGAAACTAAGAATGAATATATGCAATAATTTGATTTTTTTCACCTTTGCTTTTTTTTTCTTTTAAGACTGCCTAAGACTGAAAAAAAAAAAATCTCACCAAAATGATGATTGTGTTATGAGAAATGCCATATGGAAAGAGAATGAGATCAAAGTAAAAAGGGTAAGGGAATTCAGGGATTTTTCTTATTCTTCATTGTTTGATCAATACTGTGAATTCTTATTTTATTTTTCATTTTCATACCATTCAGTGCCTCTGATACTGAAGTGAATAGTAGTCAGAACTGCTAAACAATTTGAGAAAGTGTATTTTGAAACTTCCATTTACAGAACAAGAAGTAACTTAAAGAATTATCACGAGACAAAATATCCTTGTGCAGTTTTGTGTTCTACAGTATGTACATAGAGGTTATGTATTGGAGATAAGCATTCAGCTTGATCAGCTCTTTTGCAAAGTAAATAAATAAATAATTTGATTATTAGTAATACTGTTAAGTATCCTTATATATATATATGTGTGTCTTCGATGGCATCTATGAGTTTGTATTTTGAAGAATGAGACCTTACTAATTAACAGTAGTTTTACAGGCCCATTTGAGGTCAGAACTTTCAAAGCAATGTGTATGCTAACAAAGAGTTAAAAAAGGAGGTTACTTCATCACGACGTGTACTTTATCTGTATAATCACTATCATTCAGTTTTAACTATTAATGATAACCCCTCATGGCTTACTATTAAATGTTCTCTAGTACATTACACAAATGTATTGTAATTAAGTCTTAGCAATAACAAATTGCAATGAAATATTTATCCATTAAGTTTTTTTTTCTGAGAAATTACAAATAGTCCAAAACATTTTTATATTGAAAGTGTGATCAGAATACCAGGAATTATATAATAAATTTGTATACCTCGAAGGCTTTAAAATTCTTTATAAACATGAGTACACTTAGTTTAATAACCTAGGTCATAATCCCACAAAATATTTACAGTGATTAAAATCAATGAACCTTGAATTTATTTTCTGCTACTCTCTATGGGATTTGTTCATGGAAAGAATTAACAAAAAAAAAATATTTTTTTTTTCTTTTTGGAATCTTCAGAATTAATTAATAAAATATCTTCAATACATTTAATGAATTCTCTAGGGACTTGAATGTTGTTTATTGCGGGACTACCAAAGGGATCATAGATCAGATCAAAGAGATACAGCCTTTGTCACAGTCTTTTTGATCTCTGTCAGTTTCACAGAGCTAAATGCTGATCTGAATGCCATCTTCCCAAGCTGGTCAAACTAAACTAACAGAAGAAAATATTCATTAGAGATATTTTAGAAATCACTGCTTAAATGAACTCTTTTGACATTATCAAATGGCTGAGATTACATTAATGTGAATTTGTCACAGACCGCACATCATGAACACCTAGGCAATACCATCCCCATACCTACAGGAAAAATAAAAAAACAACCAAAAAAATGTCAAACAGCCCCCCAGTAAAGAAAAACAAAAATAAACAACCACTTATTAGACATGAACCACACATATTTTCCAATTAAACAGCAAGTCAGGTGTCAAAATAACATCAATGACTCCTTAACACATTTATCTGTCCCAGTCACCTGTAGATTTTTACCTGCTGCAAGCAGGTCCTGCACTGACTTGTAATACTGAGTTATATGGAGAAATCAAAGGACCAAAGCCAGGAAAAAAGCAACAGATGCTGCAGAAGGTGAGTGAACAGCTAGTAATCATATTGATGACATTACTAATTTATGTAGTTGACAAAATTTAAAATAGAAGTGAGGACTCATCTGTCATCATCATATCATCCATCATCACTACGGTTCTCCAAGTAATATGCAGGCTGTTAATAATTTTAGTTTGTTTTGTTGTTATTCCACTCGATTTGGTTTTGGGTCTTTTTTTTTTTTAAGACTCAGGGAAAACAAACACTTCATGGTGGCAAATATGAATGCTGATTTTTTTCTGTGGTAAAGAAGCAGATAGTGTAAACACAAATAGATTTGTATTTATTAAAAAATAAAACCATAATAAAGGCATGTTCTTTCTGGTTTTTGGTTGTTTTTTTTTTTTTTTTTTACAGCATGTAGTTAATATTCTGTCCCATCTATAGGTTTAGTGGAATTGGAACTAGGCATGTTTCCAAAGTGGCATACTTGAAGAACAGACGCGTGTGGAACTGTGGCTTCTAGCTTTGCATTAAGCAATGCCAGTCCCAATCTAGAGTCTCCTATCAGCTAGTGATATAATTTTCTCCTTTTTTTTGAAGCTTGAAAGTTTGTCACTTGAGTACTTATCTGCTTGGGAACTTTGTCCACAGTAAACTCAGGACTAGAACCTGCAAAATCCACCTCAGACATAAAACAGATTTTTGAAAGTTAAGACATCATATGACAAATTGCTTTATGTGTGTTTCAAAACAGCTTTAATTTGTATTTTCTTGAAGATTTGGGTCCTGTGCAGATGTTTAAGTTCACTGTTAATTTAATGAGTTATGACATAGAAGGTGTTAACAAGAAGGCTTTCAGTCATTAAGCTATGACAAGAGGTTAAAGTAACAAGTTTAAGGCATTTAGACAGCTCCAAATTCAGGTGCCAAAAATGTAGGTGTCTGGCATATAGTTATTTATATATGAACTAAGTCTGTAAATTTCCATCATTGTCTCTGAGATCTAGTCAGTATAGTCAAGAGACATTAATCTTAGCCTAATAGAAATGCTTGTTTTGTCATGTGTAGTTCACTAGTCTCTGTTGAACAGATTATCCAGATCTCCTTTGTCTATAAAGAGAATTTAGATATGGAGATCTCACATAGTCATGTTCAGGCACCTAAATTTAGGTGTTAAAGACCGCAGTTGAATTCTGCTCTAGATTCTCTAACAGGTCACACTGCTAATAAGCCTTTTTATCAAGGTCTAAGGAGAATCAACTTCATGGATTGCACCTTTACAGTGACAGAGGATGTCTGTAAGATAGGTGAATCTTTGCAGCAGATTTTTGCTACAGGAAGCAGAAGGGCCTGGGTGCTTCCAAGCATGGATCACAGCTCTTGTCACAGCTTTAGCATAACTATTATTGTTTCTATACAGTATTTTCAGATGTTTGGTTTCTCTCATGTGTGGAGAGAAACTTTATACAAAACCGTATAGAAGGGGACAGGGGCTCTCTTTCCATATGGTAAATATACGATCAAACCTGGACCTGAAAGCTGTGAAAACCCGTTAACTCAGTGACATTGATGGAACATAGATTCCAGTTTAAGGAAAAAAAATGGCCGCCTTGGGTGATTTTTTGTGAATATGTATATTTGTGATGGTTTTGTTATTTAAAAAAGTAATCAGTGTTTCCACATTATTGTCATCTAAGAGTCAGTGTTATCTATTTTAGACTTTCCTACATATTATCACAAAAATCAGTGAAAAGTCATCTCTAAGTTCTAAAAACTTAACAGCAGCACAGTTTTATAAGAGAAATAAAACAGACAAACAAATATTCTCCCACAAGCCCTAAATGATCTATTTCCGTGTCAGTATTTTGGAGATATTTGTGGTTTTTTTCCATATGAAGACGGACTAGTTAAATATTTTTAGCATTTTCTTCACAGGTAGTATGTTTAGGAAAATGGTAACCTCACTTTATTTAATATAGCTGAACAGCTTGTTCAGCAGTTGTACAAGTTAAGTAGACAAAAGAGTTCTATTTTCTGGGGTAAGGAAGGAACACATAGACAAAAAATGCAGTGCTTTGATTGATGAGAACATGTGGAAATTAATAGATTTTTGTGCAACCTATTTTACTCTAGTGAGAGGTGTGATTCCCTGTCATCATTATTGATTCTCATTAATGAGGAAAAGTGTCAAAATGTACTTTTGACACTATCACTTCCAAAGTCATAACACCGTTTTTTTTTATATCAACACTTTTTGCTTAAATATGTTTATTCCTTTTCCAGTCAAGGATCTGATTATTCATTAACCCCACACCTGCAAACAAGAATAACTATGAAAAAGAACTGCCTTCTTCTGTGTGGTTCACTTGGAGACTGATTTTGTGAAAACAAAGTCTGTGGGTGTCATTTGGCAGAGTAGAACAGTGTCTTATTCCTCTCCATTATAAACTGAGGCTGTGTAAGGAGGGTGTGGTGGTTTTGGCTTGTATAGAGTTAATTTTCTTCATAGTAGCTAGCACAGGGCTATGTTTTGTATTTGTGCTGGAAACAGTGTTGATAATACAGGTATGTTATAGTTATTGCTGTGCAGTGCTTGCACAGAGTCAAGACCTTTTCTGCTCCCCACGCCACCTCGCCAGTAAGTAGGCTTGGGGTGCACAAAAATTTAGGAGGAGACAGCCGGGACAGCTGACTCCAACTGACCGAAGGCATATTCCATACCATGTGACATCATGCTCAGAAATAAAACTAGGAGGGAAGGTTGAAGGGGGGGTGGCTGCTTGGAGACTGGCTGGGCGTCGGTTAGTGGTGAACAATTTGCATCACTTGTCTTTCTTGGGTCTTATTTCTCTCTGTTATTTTCCTTTTCATTACAAAATTACTGCTACAACTACTACTACGACTACTATTATAATTATTAAATTATTTTATTGCAATTATTAGAATCATCTCAGACCACGACTTTTCTCACTTTTACCCTTCCAATTACCTTCCTCCCAAACCTCTACAGGGAGTGAGCAAGCAGCTGTGTGGTGCTTACTTGCCAGATGGGATTTAACACCAAAACAGCAGGTCATAGAAAAGGAAAGATGTGGGACACTCATGCTCTAGTTCCTGCTATAGCTTTAGTGTCCAGCAACAAGAATAATTTTATTTTCAATTAGCTCACTTATGACCAGTATCACTTATCATTTAGAGGAAAATTGAGAATTCCTTACATCTACCAGGTTTTGACTCTTTCTTCCTTCTTCATTTCAGGTCTTTGCTGAAGTAGGATCACATTAACCCCTATTTTTAAAGGATGGAGGAGGGAGGAAAAAAAAAGAGTAAAGGAATTAAATTCCAGGATTGATGATTGAATAAAACATAACTCAGGTGCTATGCTAGCATCATTTAAAGCTCTTTATGATGAAATCTTACTATCTTAACTTTTTTTTTATGTGTTGTTGTTCTCCCATAACACGTTTTAAAAAATAAAAATTTAAGGTAATATACTTCATAAGACGTTACTGAAAACTCCCAATTTGTGTAACTTCTTACTCCTTATACTCTGAGAAATAGAGTCTCCAAAATAGTGTTACTGAAACCGTCCTCCTTGTCTGTCATCAGAGATGACTGCACAGACCAGAAGACACCAGATGATCTCATCTTGAGGTTTTGCGGAGTACAGTTGCATAGACTCCAAAGACAACAAATCTAATTCTCTGTTCCTGTAGAAGATGTTATTATAAGCCACTTTTCTTCATGTAACAATATCTTAAAACAATTTTCTGTTTTATTGAGGAGCCTTAATATAAGGAGCTTCCAGAATGCAATTTTTCTAGTCTGTTCTTAGAACTATTCAGGATTCTACAACTTCTGTTTTTTATGTTTGTTTCTGAATTAGACTCATTTGTTCTTTTCCTTACACTTACTGAGATTTCTTTGGAGTTCCTTCCCTGTTCCGTCAGATCAATGGGATCCAGCTGACTCTGAACTGTACAGATGACATAGAATCACAGTTATGCAGACTGAGAGGAAGATAAATAACCTGAGTAATTAATTTCAAATCTCCCAAACTTTTGTGTCCAAAATCTTTATTTGACTGTTTTCCACAGTTTGTGATTTCCCAAAAATATTGTAATTACATTTTAAGAAAGAAATTGACTTTTCCTCATAATTATGCATATCTAACTCACACAGATTCCTATCTCCTCTTCTGCTTTCCATTTTCTTTCCCTTGTATATTCCTTTACATTCTTCTCCAAGGAAGATCTTGGTGATGGAATGGTTACAATCAAGAACATAGGAAGATGCAGAATTGTTTTCTTATCTTATACAAATATAGTTTCAAACACAGGCCCTACCAGCCTGTGAAGCTGGGTGAACCACATGGCAACAGGCCACCAACTCTGCCAGATCTTTAAAGTGTACTTTTTTTACACTCAAAATACTGATCTAATGAAAAAAAAAAAAAAAAGGAACATGCTTATATGGAATCAGGAATTTAGTGTTAATCCAATAAGTGCTCAAAACTCATCCAAAATATCTATTCAATAAAGAAAAGACTCATTAATTAAGTTAAAATTTACACAAAAGCCTTCCTAGTATTTATTCCTTTTCTAAGGTGTTCCGCACTCTATTCCAATGTTTCTTTGGGTTATAAGTACTAACATTTCAGTCTTCCCCAAACACAGTTAGGGAGGGTTACGTTGTGCTGGCAGGACCCTGAGGTCTTCTCCTGGAGAATTATATCCATAGGCTGGCGCTTTTTTCCCCAATTTCATTGTTCTGCAGAGAATGGCTTCTGAATGGCTTCTCAATACTGAACCTGGGCTTAGTTTTACATATATTTTTGTGACAATGTGCTTCTGTTTCATTGATTTGCAGCTAAAGTTTGAAACTTAAATGGCAGCCTCCTCCATCCTTAATGTTTTCAAAGGGCTGCTGTTTGTTATGTAGGAATCACCTTGGGGTTTCAGACCTTTACTGCAAATGATATTCCCAGGGTTTCAACTATGATGGGTCAAGAAACAGTTGCTTAAAGACCAGGGAATTGTTGCAAGATAAGCCATTCAGTTCAGGCCAACACAATTCTAGTCATGTCTGGCGACTGTGCATTGTCAGGTACTTAATAAGTTTGTGCACTAGTAATGGCAAACAATTAAAAATACTGGACTACATTTGCTTTTTTCATATAGTAAGCACCTCAAAAATTATGAAAGGAGTTTAAAATCAGAAGAAAATGCTCTCTTAGACTATATATGAAAATAATTTTCATTAGAAATTCAGAAAGTTTCAAGGTAACCAAATAGAAATAAAATAGTGTTTATAAGAAACTTTTACCTTTGATCTTTGCAGGATAGATCTTGTTTCAGGTTTGACTTCAGTTATTCATTAAATTTCATCACAAAGCTCTGCGTAGCTCTCTAGGTTCCTGGAAAATTTTCCCATCCATCTTCCACAGAACTAGTCAGTCTTCTTCTCTCAGCAGTCTCTCAGAGCTCAATTCAATTCAATTACCTATAAACATGGCACCTTATGCTGTTTGAGAGACTGTAGGATACTTAAAACAACTGAAATGCTTTTTCAGGTATGACACAGGATTTATTAAAAGTCCTGAAGCCTTTTAGATTAATGGAAAGAGGTTAGATACTCCACAGCACACAAATAACACCAAATGTTTATTTGGAGTTATTACTTTAAAACAAATCCTTGATGCTTTCCTTTCTCTCCATTTGCCACTTTCTTGTGGATGTATAATCTCTAAACCCTTTTTACCATCAGATATGAGCAGTTAGTTTGCAACTAAAAAGCAATTTCCACTTTCTTTCAGTGACTTCTATCTGATATAGTCACTCAAAGAAATATAGTATATGAGTGAAAAGACAGAGCTCAAATAGATAGCATCTGACACACGCAGAGTTTTCAGTTCAGTGTATGAAATGGAAGTCAGAAAAGAAAAATTGTTGATGTCCACTTAAAGCGCAAGGTGTTGTGATAAAAAAAAAAAAAAAAATCTATGTTGATACTAATTGAAAAGCAGCGACCTGATATTTCAATTTTTTTTTTTTTTTAAATTTTAACTGCAGTTTCTTTTTTGGCATAAAGTATGATTTGAAATGAAAAATTGAAAAATTGCAATGCTTTTAATTTTCAAAATAATTGATAAGAATATTTATTTGTTTGAGAAATATATTTTGAAATTTCCATGGTATGCTATATCATTATTAAAATTTCAACATGGGTTTCAATTAAAAAAAAAGAAAAAAAAAACATCAAAACCCCCTCACAAACTACCAACAAAACCCCTCCTTTTTTTTTTTTTTTCAGTTTAAATTACTTACAAAATTCCATTTAAATTTATGGTACTTTCAAAACTACAAAATTTCAGGTTTCATAGATTAGCCATTCATTCCGAAAGCTTATCTATCTTCTGAAAGAATTATTACTATTGGTTTTACCAGTTTCTTGTCTTGGGAGGAATGGTGGTGAAGAATCTTGAGGCTGTGTAATTTTTTACAGGTAATTTTTTAACATTGGCTAGTTACTATGGATAAAATTAAGTTCCTGTGTCATGACTATGACCTGACTAAGAACCACCATAAATACAAAATAAGAAACATGTAAATACTGTAACATACCCTCTATATCATCTGGAACATTTTGAGCCTGTATTTCCCTTCTTAGACAATAAGTGAGTCCCCAGTGGCAAAAACTAAGTCTTCATTTTTTCTACTATTTTGATTCCTTTATCAAAGCTTAACATATAATAAGTAACAATAATAATTGTGTCCCCACTGTACATTTTTAGAAGGGAAAAAAACACAATAAGCCAAAAGTAAAAAAAATATTTAGGAAGTGTCAGCAGCGAGAAAATCAGAAGGGAAATCACATGACTACTCCTATGGCAAGGGAAAATGCTATCAGAAAGGGATGAGTTATAGAGATATACTTTCAACAAGAAAAAAAGATTTCTAGAAACCAAGAAATAAATAGATTGGAAACAAGAACTAAATTTGATAATTTTTAATTCCTTTTGTCACATTTTTTGTCTGTTTCCCTTTAGTTCATTTTTTCCTAATACAATGCATTCTTTCATAGTAATTTAGTTTGGTTGTCAAAGTAGAAACAATATCACTTAAGTAAAAATATCTAAAAAAGCTTGATATTTAGTCTAAATCAGTCTGTAAGTATTCTTTGGAAATAAGAGTTCGCACATTTGTAAAACAGTTGTCCTCACCTGTTATAGGACACAGACATTCATTCTCTGTATTGAAAATGAATTCTCGATGAACTCCCTTTATTAAAATAAAATAATAAGAAAAATTATATTGTTAGCTCAACATAAATGCTAATTTAAGTTTCTAAACCTGGGTGCTGCCTGGTCAGCATTTATGTATGCCAACATTTTTCATTCTGATTGATGTTGGATGCTGATTAGCCATTTACAATATCCTCATGTCTTCATTCAGGCTAATGGCAAATGACTGCATTATTTCTTGCCAGCAGCAAGATGGAGAGAAAAAAATGGTATGTTCTTTAGACCATGTAACACAGTGATTATAGCATGCAGATATAAGCTGCTCATTTACAAGAAAAGTCAGGAGAAGGTGTTTCACACAAAATTTCCCACCAGATTCAGGAGGCACATGTTTTCTTGTGGGTTATAGAATGTAGTTGTGTTCAGTAGGCAATACCCTAAAAAGGAAGACCTAAATGCTAGCCTCCAGAAAGATCTCTAAATTATTTAACCCTGATTATTACTAAATTTGAAACAACTCCAGAAGTCTTAGTATTCACTTAGCTAGTATCTCCTTTTACACGGTGAATGCTCATTAATCTTGTTATGAAATAGTAAGACCAATGCCTATTTTCTGCAAAGAAATTTTATAAAGTACATGTTTATGTAATTTCATGCATATATATAACATATATTTACTATTAAATGTAAACAATCTTGGGTATCTATGTACTACTTGTAAGCACAGCTGTTATCCAAAATCCATTGACCTCATCTATATTTATGAAAATTTTAAAAGTATGTCCAGAGTAGGATTTGCACTTTTATTTGAATACATTTCACTAGAATGCATGTCTTGATCTGCAAAGTTTCAGCTGAAAACTTAATGTGACAAGAGAAAAACAAAATTCAGATAACTTTTTTGGGGCACACTAAAGATACTAAAAATACTAATAAATGAAGGAGAAATAAGGTAGAAACAAAAGATGTTAGGTTAACACAATAATAACATAATAATTGTGAAATCAAACTATATTTATGATATACTGTATTCTTAGGAATATTTTGAACATCACATCTAAAATGTTTGTTAACTTCTCAATGCATAATTTATTACTGTTTCATATCTAGGGTTAATACTGTTCTTGTGCAGGTGCTTAGAAAATCTACTACCTTCTTATGTCTTTTGTTTGCTTTTTTTTCAGTGCAAATGAAAATTATAAGAATACTTTTTTTATTATATTCTTGCATGTTTTGAAAAAAAAAAAAAAAGAAACCAACAAAACAGAACAAAGCAAAGCAAACCAAAAAAACCAACCAAACCCACAAATACTATAGTTAATCACCTGTCTGAATTTATAAACACATTCTTTGGTGAAATTTTATTTGGCATTTAAATTTCCATCCCAGGGGCAGTTCGTACTTCAAGTTTAAAAGCAAATCACTTTAGACGGTTTTGAATTATGTGTGTGTAGAAAAGAAGTTCTTGACAGTTCCACCTGTTTTCTGGAAATGTAAATTAAGGACAAATTTTAAACAGTAAAATGTATATATGCCTATATGTATCTTCAGGCAGATATTCCTTATGCTGGCTCAGGAATTTTTTATTTAAATTCAAATCAAAGATGATTCATAAGATTAAGCATCCACACAGGGTGCCAGTGAGATGGGAAGGGAAAAACCCCAAAGTTTTAGTATACGTATGTAGAAAAAAATAACTACAGACTGACATATTATCTTTATTAAAGATAGCTTATGAGTGATTTGTGTTAAGGTTGTGTATTCTTGTTGGTCATAAAACAAAATAACAGAAGACATCTAAATAAATACATAATTTGAAATACATAAAACATAGGTCATGCAAGATCAGCCATATGTATTTGCACTTACCATGACTGTGCATACTAATCTGCACACCCACATTCAAATGGGTATGTCCAATTAATTGTCTGTGTTCATTTTACTGATAAACATAAAATAAAATATTTTTTTTAATAAATGTGGATTCATGTATATGTGCTATCTGTTAGAATACATCCTTAATGTCATATTGTTTTCTAACCAGTTTACCACAGAAGAAAACCTGTATTATTTTGAATGAAATGTAGCTAACTTCCCCACAGCTTCACTCATTCTCCACCATAACTGTATAGCTTAGTTGTTATAATTAACTTAAAATATATTAAACAAATTCAATTATACATTTGTATTTTAAGTAACATACTTTTCTGTGTGTTATTCTCTCCTTAAAAGAGAATGTGGAAAGCAGTATAGCTTTCTGTATTTTTACATTTTACCAATGTATAAACTTGGCTCAGTGGGCTAACCACTTGAAATTTACTGAAAAGCCAAGCTGCAACTATGGGGAAAGATCTGGATAGATAACCTGTACTAAAATCTACTGCAAATCTATATTATTATTAGGACTAACAGAGCTGAAAAGTTGAAATGCGGGGTTGTATGACAAAGGTAGCTATTTTAGGTTTATCTCACTTTTGAAGATATCTATATTTTAAGTTAACTTCAGTAAACCTAAAATCTTACTGCTGTAAAGTGGACATACACAGTGTCTGGGTTTTTTACAGGATAAGATATGTTTGAACTATACCCTGATGTTTGATCCTATTCTATTCACAGGATTTGGATGATTATTTATTTCCTTTTTGGATGAATAAAATGACAGTAAAGCAATGGCTGACTTTATTATCTGTTGAAATAATCAGTGGAGTAATCTGGAAAACTCTGATATTGTTTAATGACTCAGACCAAAAAGACTTTTGCAAGACTTTATCTCAATATAAGCAATTATAACAAAACAAATAGCTTTGATTTCAAGGTGATAGGTGAGAATATCCCAAGATTCTTTCTGCAGACTGCTTTTATGAGTCCATTTCAGCTGAAGGGAATCCCATGGTACCCTAACAAAAGCATTTGAAAACTATAAGCTCAGAAGAAGGTCACAATTTAAGAATTTCAGGGAAATTTTCTCCAGGGTAAATGGTGACACTACAGCTACAGTAGCTATGTGTTTCCAGGTAGGAAGTTCACACCCAATATCATCTGTCATAGGCAGCATACAGTCTTCAGATTATAGAATCATGGAATGGTTTGGACTGGAAGGGACATTTAAGAGTCATCTAGTCCACCCCCACTGCAATGAGCAGGCCTATCTTCAACTTAGCACTGTTAAGACCGAACCTGGAGTGCTGTGTCCTATTCTGAGCTCCTCAGTGCAAGAGAGACATGGGCATGCTGGACATAGTCCAGTAAAGGGCCACAATGACGATTAAAAGACTGGAGCATCTTTCATACAAGGAGAGAAGGCAGAGAGAGCTGTGACTGATCAGTCTAGAGGAGAGAAGTCTCAGGGGTATCTTAACAATTTGTAGAAATACCTGAAGCAAGAATGAAAGAAGATGGAGCCAAACTCTTCTCAGAATGGAGAAGAGGCAATAGAAACAAGTTCAAGCTTGAGAAAAAAACATTTTTTTCTGTTACAGCTGCCAAACACTTGAAAATATTGTCTGCAGAGGTTGTGCAGTCTTCATTCCTGCAAGTATTCAAAACCAAATGGCCAAAGCCCTGAGCCACCTACTCTGGCTTATCCTGCTATGAGTAGAGGGGTTTGGACTAGGCTGTCTTCAAAAGTCCCTTCAAACCTCTTTCATGCTGGGATTTCATGGATCTATGGAAATAACAAAAGCAATAATGTGTTGACTCCAAAATATTTTCTCACTCCAAATCCTCCCCTTCTCCAGAAAGCCAACAACAAAGTACTTGGATAGAGATAAATCAATATAACAAACTCAATTTCTTCCTGGCAAATCAGTAAAACATAGTGTTTCAGGAAGAAGTGAAATATTCTTCCTATCTAACAGTGAATGAGCCAAGCAAAGTACTTCAAAAGTGACAAGAAAATAATGGTGTTCTAATTTAAATAACATAAACTACACAATGTAATTTATTATGTAATACTTGCTGAACCTCTTCTAAAATGTTTTTTGTATTTTAATGCATGATATTTTTATGATGGATACTATATTCTTTATCAGGAGGTATTTCAGAGAGGTTAGAGGTGATGTAAAGTCCTTTGATCTATAATGTTATAAATTTTCTTTTTTTATTTGAATGCATATAGTTTTCTTATTGCTTCTTATTGCTTATTTTAGACTCAGGAAACTAATCTTGACTTGAAGGTAAACTGCTTTAGAATCACAGATATCATAACTTCTAAGTTATTGCATTAATATAATTCTGCTCCTGAAATTATTTGCAATGGTATTAAAAATCTTCTGTTAATGCTGTATCATTGAGCAAATAAGTATAGAGTAACTTGTCAGAGCAACATCAAATTTAGACATGAAATGCCTACAAATGGGAGATTTCAGAGTCTTGCAGAGAAAATTTGAAACTTAGTATGCATCTCACTCTTTAAATCCCAGAAGAGATAAACATTTCTTGCTCAATTAGGGTTCCTGCCTTAGCAAAAAAGACTTTTGTAGAATAAATTTGTTCAGTCGCTGTAATAGGTGATAGTAATAGGATGTAGCTGGGAGTCAAATGTATTACCTAATTATGGTGTGTGGACATTGTTATATAGTGTTTATTACATGTTAGTTTGTTTTATTTAAATGGTAAAAGTTTAACAAGAGGAAAGACTCCACCATTTGCCTGTATCTACATAGTATATTAAAACATCAGGCTGTAATAAAGCCTGAACAGTATTTTAACCAGCTTCCTCCAAAATTTAAGTTCTACTTTACTCTAAATATAACATGAAATTAGTGTTGAGTTAATTAATTACCTTCCCTATATCTCAGATAAACGCATGAATTGTGAGGCAGAGCTCTTCTGTTGTTTTATGAAGGTCTGAGACTTTTTTGATACAAAATAATAAGAAGATTTAAACCCCAACATAAACCTTAAAGCATGCATCTGTGGCTTTCTTCCCTAACCTTCAGATCTACACATGTTCTTCTCACTTTCAAAATACAATGCCACCTGTATTTCATTCTTCTGAGAAGAATATCTAAAACCAAAATGAAAAAAAAAAAAAAAAGAATGAAGGTATGTTCCATTAATTTGACTAAATCAAGAAAAAGTATTTATAACTGTAAAGACATTTTTTTCTAAAATAAGGAATATATACTAAGTCACAGCTATATATACCAAGCTATAGCTACTTCGAGTTCAGATGTAATTATGAGCTATGCTACTTTCTGGGTATAGGTGGGGAAGGTGTCACAATTTGGGGCATCTCTCTTTTCCTTTAAATTACAAATTAATAAATGTAACACAACATGAATAATAAAGAACAGCACTATTCATTTGTTTTTGAAGAGCTTTATTTCCAAAAGCAGACCCTCAAAAGAGTTTTTTTAAACCAATTTTAACCTTATTCTACCAATATAGTAGTCAACATGTTTGTATTACACAGTGTTTTTCTCATTCGGGATCCCTGAGATGTATCCCTTGCCTTGAAGTTTTGGTTCTCTTTCCCCTCCCCATTAACTGTTTCATCAATTAATGTACCTGACTGGCTAATTCTTTCCTCACCTAAGCCCTAATCCATTGTGGAGCTTCTTTAGTATGACCTTCTGTGGTTCTCAGAGAAAACTTTAAAGGAACGTTTTATGAAAAATAAAGTAAGTCATACCAGTAAGTCAGTATACCTAAGCTTATAACCGGTTGAAACATTTAAACCTGGAGGTATGCTCTCCTTAGTGCTTGATTTAAGAGGATGATGCAGTTATTCATGCTTTATGCAGTTCCATGTGTGAAGTATATGTTAATGTACTTCATATATACATAAAAACATAGTAACTCCAATTTCATGTCACATAGAATCTTCAACACAGCCAGTATTGTATGCTTAGAGAAAGCATAAGAAATATATGAAACAGGAAAGAAAAAAAAATCTTCTCTTGGATAGTCTCTTAGCTTATGTCACAATTTCACTGTCATTAAATCAATTAAAAAAAAAAAAATCCTGTTTCCACCTACATCTAACATAGCTATAGGCCTACCACAGTCTCCCTGAACCTCTCTTCAGTTGTTTTTAACCAATTTCCATGATATGTGCACTTGGTTATATAGAGATTGTTCCACAATCAACCAGATGAATGAAGGGGAAAATGACTTTATGATATCTGCCTACCTTGAGATGAAATATGTATTCCAAAAGAGTTAATTAACTTCTATTGACTCTGTCTTGAAAAGACTTACTTTACTTTTTTTCACATGTGAAAATAAAAGACTTTGTAAAATGTATTATTAAATATATTTTTGTTAATTTCTCCCCAGTCAGCTCTAAAACATTAATAAAATCCACAAATGGTTCAGTTCTTTTCCATTAGAAATATAATCACTGGACTAGAAGGCTTAGTTTCTGATGCTTCTTGTAAGAAGAAAAAAGAATGAGAAAAAGCACCATGTGTCTGTCTGCAGGAGTTCAGAAAGTGTTATTGTAACTTAATTTAGTTTTCCATTTATCTATTTTACTGAATTGGAGTCTAGGAACATATACAAGGATTCCTTTCCTAGCATCATTAGTTAGCTGGAAAACATAGCTCAGGACACAGTGAAGAAAGCTAAAGTTATCCTGGCACTTTAGAGTTCATTTCCAGCATTTGAGCCTTATATCCTGTACATTCTATAGCAAATCATATCTGGATAGCCTTGAAAAGCTATGCCTTATCTCCCCACAAAGACAATTTTTTTTAGAGGGATAATATAAGTGACTCTTGTGGTACCAAAATACTGGTTATTTATTAACCAATATTTGAATTGTTTAATTAAATTATTCCTTATAAATTGAAAGCAGAAGGACAGTACCTTCTAGATTAGAAGTTTTTTGAAAAGCTATATTTTTCAAAATCTTGAATACCTAATGGTGATTAAGTACCTGACACATTTCATTATTATAAAATCTTTAAGGTGGAGGAAGACAGGATTGTGAGCAGAAATAATTGTCTAAAGATACAAAGGATTCCTGCTGTCTTACATAAACAAAGTTGATTTTTTAAAAAATTTGTTAGTCCTGAAATAAAAAATAAAACAACTTTTATGCTAGATTCATATAAATCAAAATACTTCTAGAGAAAATTTTAATTTTATAAAGCTTATGAACCTTGAAAATATAATCTTATATTGGAAGTGATGACAGAATGTTGATTATAGTGTTGTGACTGTGACCTTGCAATTACTGATGCCACATACACCAGCTGTGACGAGTATGTATGAACATGAGTTGAGCTCCTGCCAGATTATGAGTGGGACATGGCATTTTGCAGTCCATATCAGTGTGCTACCTACTGAGAGTGAAACATTTAGTCTTTTACCTTTTATCTTTCTTTTTTTTTTTTTTTTGTTTTGTTTCATATGTAGTTTCTCCTAGGGATGAGTTCATTTGCACCAAGTGGTAGACTAGTAAAGTGGCAACCTATAGCTCAAATTTACACATATACGGACAGAGATATCTAGGTAGCTGCATATGTGTCTGCATATGTCTTGGCACAGTTTCAAAACTTTAACCAGTGCCTATCGCTTTGAAGCTAAGACACTGATTTAGAGAAGAGAGGATATTAAAGACATAAGCATTGACCCATATTCAAGCTGTTAGATTTTAAATACAGATTAAACTCCTCATGAGTGAATCGTGAGTGAAGCTGATTTTCACTGTTTCATAGAAACAAATTTGGATGGTAGAAAATGAAAAAGAAGGTTTGCCTATTTTATACTATTTATTGAACAATAAGATGTGCATACGCTCTATGATTTACACATGATAAGGTGAAACAAACCATTTTGCATAGTTGAACTCAATGATTGCATTTATCCTCGTAGAACTGTACCATCTGCTGAGGAGTTACTCAAAAGTTGAATTTGTACCATTATAGAATCATAGAATCCTGGAGTCATAGAATTATAGAATCAAAGAATCATAGAATCATAGAATCTGGTGGGTTGGAAGGGACCTTTAAAGGTCATCTAGTCCACCCCCCTTCAGTAAGCAGGGGCATTTTCAACTA
>VXBO01007115.1:23068-39632 GCA_013400135.1 Rhinoptilus africanus
TTTCTTTTTCCTAGTTGTGGTCACATTGACATGAATCTAACAGGTAACTAGGAGTACTGTCTGAAGAATTTTTCTAAAAGCTTTGTTGTACTGTCTGGTACTTAAAAATATAATTAGACAAACTTAGACTCTTTTATAGTTCTCTTTATTATGCTTTTATGAATATGTACAAGTCCTCCATTTTAAATCTGTGCTATTTTATACAGATTATGATGTATACAGGGGAAGAAATATGTCAGAAAACCACACCACTGGAGGTCTTTTTATTCTCCCACTAAAACAAAAGAAACATTTGTTTAAAAGGGATTTATAAGACCTATTTAATCTTTGGGAATTCATAAAAAATAATACTCCTAAATTAAGCATTTTCTCGTCAGTGTAAGATTCATATTTTAATGTTCTCCTGAGAAGTTTAATTATGATTTTGAAGACTAAATAGGAATTAATTCAAATCTCATTGTCATTACACTGCCCTTGAACACTTCCAGTTGTGACTACGATGTTTTGAATTATTTCTAAACACATTTTTCTCTCTTTTTATCAAGTAATCAGAGAACTTCCCACTTTCCTCAAAATAGAAACACAATACAGGTTTTATTGCTGAAAAAAGTCTGGCAAAGAAAAGAGAGAGAGCTGAAATTATATTTGCAAACATTATGTTGTTTTCTTCCCTTCTGCCCCACAAATACTTTGTAACAAATGACACCATAATACACGCTTTGACTGTAACGTTTACACGACTCTTTTCTCTGTAGTCCTGGCAAAGAGTGGAGCAGAGTGACATGCCAAGTAAAAGGTATTTCAGAACCTTCCAATCACAAAAGAGTTTCTGTGTGATCGTATGCACTTTGTACTAATTACCAGAACTGGCTAGGAATTTTCTGCGGGAATTATTTTGTAATACAGAATATTATTTCAGTGTGGTACAATTTCCAGAGAAAATTTCAATTAAAACCACCTTTTTCAAATAAAATCAGTGATAGGAATAAGAAAGTAATACTGACAAGGCAAACAGTCAGGAGGTGAGATTGAATGACAGGGAAGTGTATGAGAGAGAACAGAAAGGCCGAATGGACCAGCTTTTCATTACTTAACCTGGCTGCCTGTTTAGCTAAGCCTGAAAAATTGGTTCATTT
This sequence comes from Rhinoptilus africanus, assembly GCA_013400135.1. Classification (NCBI taxonomy): domain Eukaryota; kingdom Metazoa; phylum Chordata; class Aves; order Charadriiformes; family Glareolidae; genus Rhinoptilus; species Rhinoptilus africanus. Next base: position 24,205 of record VXBO01007115.1, read on the forward strand.
TGAAACTCCGAATGTCCAGCTTACACAAGTTCATTGCTCAAAGGCACTAGTCAAAATTGGTAAGTGTCCTCATAAAGCAAGACAGCATTCCGAAGAAATCCCTAGCTGGAATTTTTGAGAAATTGTTATTTTTAATACAGTGAGGGAAAGACTTTTTTTTTTTTTTCCCCTAGAAAGCTTGACATATCTCATTGAAAAGAAATTCTGTTCCCCAGTTATCTTCTGCACCAATATGTCTATGTAGTTTTTCAAACATATGTAGTGCTATGCAGCCATCTGAGGCAATTGAAGGCAAGCTAGCTCAGGCACCAAAAGCTGAACTGCTTATCTTACTTGGTGTGCCACCTAGACTACTGTAGATTATTTTTCAAGATATCTTTGCTTTTAGAAGCCTACATTACTTCATGGGGGAGTAACTCTCTGGAGATAGCCCATGTAAGTCTATATAACTTTCCTTTGTTTAGCTTGTTCAATTTTGAACTATTTAGGACAAGCAAATAATTCAGGAAGATATCATAGATTTCTAAACACAAGGTTTAGAGGTCTTGATGCTGATAATTACTACTAGTCCACATTTTGCTATTTATTGCTCATAATATGCTTGTGTGCTTATTGAACTCTCATAAAATGCAAGTGAAAATTCAGACCTTACCTTAAGATGTTAATAATTTGTCTGTGTATAGCTGCATCTATGCTACAAAGATAGCTGTAAACAAAGCTATCTTGTGTATTGGGAACAATCTAGTTTGGCATTACACTGAAAAGCATGGCAAATTAGTCAATACTGAGGTTGCTGCTGCTGCAGGTAAATTGCTCTTGATACCTAAACTACCTTATTTATAGCTAGCCTGTGTATATCCGTACATTTCTGCCTCTGTAGAGCAGATATACTCAGAGCAACTGAAAAAGTTACAAAGGATATGAAGACCATTTTAGCAAGGATAAGTGCAAAGTCAGGGCTTTATTTTCTTATTCCAAGCTTCGGGATAAGCAACTTCTGAATGTTTGTAAACTACCCCCATCTTTTTCCCTTTAATCTCCATTTAAAAAAATTTAATACCTCTGTTACCTTCTGTTAGCTTTCTGTATGCCATTGTTTTAATCACTAGTTTCTATTTCCTGGCTTGTTGGTATGATGCTAATGCAATTAAAGATATTCATCCTTGCAAAATATATGTTGTAACATGAATACGCCTAATTGTAAACAACACTGGGAAGTGTCTTACATCAGAAAAAACCAGAAGGGATTATGAAAAATGTGGCAAAGAGAAGAAAATGAAAAAATATAGACAACTGTTCACATCGGGACCTTTCCTACTTTTGTACTTTGGAAGAGAAAGAGGTAGCCCGATCCAGAGGTTTCACTGTGAAGTCAAACAAATTCAGATCAGAAATCCATGATTTTTTTTTTCACTTAACAATGCAGAGGATGCCTCACAACTACTTGTCTTAAAATAAATGTTCAATATATTTCTAAAATAGTATGTCATAACTGAACTTCAAGAAATTTTCCATTGGTTTTACTGTCTGAAAGCCTAAAATGCACATAAAATTTCAAATTGTAACTTTCAAAATAATTTTATTAAATGGAGAGCTTATTTGAAATTGATTACCAGCCAGCTGAATATGACATATATTTGCAGCAATAATTCAATAGTGAATTCAGTAAGCAGAAATTTTTTCCATTGAAATCAGAGATTTTAAACAAGATCTCAATCTATATAATTTTCCAACACATGCTAGAAAACAAGAAATAGATAGAGACCAAAATTTTCTGCATTTTAAAATTGTAATGAACTTTTCCGTCAGATTTAATTACAAATTGGTTCCATCTCAAAGTGAAAATAACTATAAATCTCTGTGCATGTATATGTTCATAATGTGGCACCTCAGAAGCGTACAAGTGGAACCAGCATAGATGCTTACTACAGCAGCAAAAGACTGCAAATATAGAATTCCCCTCTTTTTCTGAGATCTTTAAAATTCATAAAAGCATATAATTATAGAGTCATAGAATAGTTTGGGTTGGAAGTGAACTTTAAAGGAAATCAATTCCACCTCCCCTGTAACAAGCAGGGAAATCTTCAACTACACCAGGTTGTTCAGAGCCCTGTCCAACTTGATCTTGTATGTGTCCAGGGATAGGACTTCAACCACCTTGCTGGGCAACATGTTCCAGTGTTTCACCATCTTCATTGTATTTTTTTTTTTCCTTTCATCTAGTCTAAATCTTCCCTCTTTTAGTCAAAAGCCATTAGGTCTTGTCCTATCACAACAAGCCCTGCTAAAATGTTTGTCCTTATCTTATGCTCCCCTTTAAGTATTGAAAGGCCACAATGAGGTCACCCAAGTAATTAGTGTCCTCAGTAGCTGATGAGTTTTAAAGTTTTAAAGATTCACTGTAGCTATACAAGTACCAAGGCAGACTTCATAACAGCTACCACATCAAAACAAAACAGAAATGTCCTCAACCTCTGCTGTTGTCAGGGGATCCACATTGCCCTCTAGAACCATTCTCTCAGTTGCCTACAGAAGGAGTCTAGCAGAATTATTCTTGTAATATATGCGTCCAACTCATAGACACAAAATTGCTCTTTGGAAGCCTGTAACTGAAAAGCATTTCCAAGATAGGACAAGTCATTATGTGGAAAGATTATATGTTACAAGTCTGCTCTTTTTTTTGATGATGCCTTGAAGTCAAGGATGTGTTTATTTTTTAACTATGGCCCACATATTGATAAAAGTACTACCCTCATTACTGAAACCAGGCATCTCACAGAAGTAGTAAACTGTTGAACTCAAACAGTACACATTTATTCACTTTTACTCTCCAATATCATCTTTTGCATTAACATATTAGTATATCATAAATAAGACATTAAAAAAAAATATGTAGTACCTAAAATATTCAGTAAGTAAAAAAGAATTTTGTGAGGACCGATTTTATTTTCTTTGGGAATATGTTTGATGAAACTGAAAGAAAACAAATTAAAAAGAAAAAGGCCTCTGTCTGATGGTACAGAGCATCAATATTCATTTTCACAGACTGATTTTAAACTAATTTTGAGATTTCACTTGCCTTTCTAGTTATAAACCAACCACAGATCTGAGTACCTGCATGTTACCACTGGAGAATAAATTCCACTGAGGACATTCACACAGAATAGTACAGAGAAAAGCTGGAGAAGTGGATAAAACATAAAATGGGCAAAGTATTTCTGTAAAATCTAAAGGTCTTCCATTTATCTATTTCATGAGAGATTTTCAGTGTTTATTTTTGCAGTGTTACTCATCACCAACTGTCAAGTCCCACTCTCAGGAATGAGACGAGGTGACTTCAGATTCTTAAATTCTCAACGGCACAGACTAAGGTGAGATAAATCTCAAGGTCCATATAGAAACATTTATTAGCTTACCAAAATGGTTAGTATAGGTCTTTACAAGTCCACGATAATTGGTTAGGTATATAACGAATTATGGCAAATAGGACAACTTATGGCAAGCGGTACTTAAGGTCGTACTTAAGGTCATTACTTAACAACTCTAACCATTACTTAACAATTCTAAAAGAAAAGAGAAACTGGGGGATAGAGAAAGGGAAAAACAGAAAAAGAAGAGAGAAATAGATCATTGGTCCTGGTTCCAGTGTCTTTTTCAGGGAATCTTCCCAGGCATAATCATCTTCTTTCTTGGAAAAATCTTCCCGGGTACAGTCTTCTTTCTTGGGAAGAATCTTCCCAGCCACTATTTTCTTCTTTTGTTTCTTCTTTGCTCCCCCCAGGGACACTTATTTTCCCCTTTTATGTTTGCTGAATTAGCATGGTCCACCCCCCTTGCTGAGGACAGCCTCGTCTCAGGTTTCTCCCTTCTCCTCCCTTCTCCAAGGTGACGTGTAGCGTGATTTGGATGGAGAAATGAGTGCCATAGTCATACATGTTTAGCATGATCTCTATAATCTTCATTAGCATATGCAAGGATTTGTGCTTTCATATGCATTTTGGAGATAACGAAGCAAAGGTCACTTACTGGACACAATGGGCTTGAGAACTAAGAACTATCAAGCTCATAACACGAGTGACTGAACTGTCCCGTCTTCACAAGACATCTCTCTCACAATTTCAGGCACCAGAAGCGTTAGCCTTATCAGTTCTTGTAAGCCAGACCTGCATTATTTATTTTCTTGTGAGTGTTTGAGGCATACCATTGAAGGCTTGGAGGGCCTTCTGCCCCTCATCAGGGAATTTACTGTCTGTCTCTTACACCAACATACATTACTATAAATTTAAAAATTACTTTTTATCAATACTTGCTTGATTAAATATCAAGTAGGCAGATAAGTCAGTGTGAAAATAGCTGAGTACTCTTCTCTGAGGTCCAAAGCATCTTGAAAAAAATTAAATGCTCCACAGTGTCTCCAGAATATACATTTAATATAACAGCTGAAATTTAATTCCAAATGTACATGAAAGCATATTTCATTTCTTTGTTGCTTATGGATTGTGCAAGTACGATCATGGCTAGAGTAGAAAGACATTAACATCAGACGAGACGATAGCTTACTTTGCAAGAACAGTATTGTAGTGTTTGATATTTTTATGTGTTTTGTCTCAAATACAAATAGCTAATACAGATGTTTTCAGTTGGTTTTTGGAATGGTTTAATTTATAAATTATGCAAAGATGTGAAGAAATAGAAGGTTTCACTTTCAGTTTCTATTCTAGGCCAAAAATCTCCAACTCTGAATCCAACTTAAACTAATTTATTCAGGCTTTGAAGAAAGAAGAGAAGGGCTTAGATATGATGATGCAAGAGGAATATACAATACATGAGGAAGGCAGAGAAGTCTAGCACTTTGCTACAAGCCTACAAACAGGCAAAAAAAAAAAAAATCAAACCTTAAACATTTACATGAAAATATACAACTGCTATGAAATTGCAAAATATGGAATCTCATATTTTTCATACACCTCTGCATATGTACCAGTACAATATATGTATTTCATATTAGAAACATTGGTAGAGCCTGTGTTGACCTGTAATTTCAACTCCCAGTTTCAAGGAACAAACCTGCCCTTCTTAGAGAGCTTAGGCTTGCTTCTTTCTCCACTTTTCTGCTCAAGGATCCAAACTGCTAAGAAGTGTATGGCCCATCCCACCAGAAAACAGAGTATCATCTATATGAGCTCCCCTTAAATTTAACAACCCCACACTAAAATCAGAGTTGGCTTATATCTACACATCATGTAGATTATGCTCAATTAAATATGAGGCTTTAACATCTGTAATGACATAGCTGACTAAATTCCCACTACATTTGTCTTCGCTGTCTAAAAAGCAAGTGGATAGGCACGTAGTGTTAGATAACTTTTCTTTTTTTTTTTCCAGCCTGGCTTCCATGTGCTTTAGATCCTGTGTAATACCATTAATAGCAGTAGATACTGCAAAGGAGCAAACTGAATTAAATAGACATGCACTTGATCAGTGGAATTCTGATGAGTGAATTATACGTCTCCATTGACTGTAGTGGCTAAATCTTCATTGACTCTGATGGAAGTTTAAACATTTAGCTTACCTTTACATATCTATATTGTAGAAACCAACATTAAGGAAATGTGGATCCCACTCCATATATGGATTGGAGGTAATATAAACACAAAGTTAAACTTGAAGTCTCAAGTGCTTCAAAAGATCTTTCGTAATCTCATTCAGGTGCCTGAGAACATCATGCCTTATCTCCAGATGGCAGTTCAGTCATGGTTCTATCCTAGCCACACACAGATGTTTTGGATATCTTAAAGCATCTTAAATGGTAGACATAATCAACTGCATTGAGTTTGAAGAATCAGAAAAAATTTTAGCAAAAGTGATGACTTTTATAGTGCATTAAGTAAGAAGTTATTTCTTTGTGTTTGAAACAGACTGAGAACAGGGAGAGTTTGTAATGTGCCTATTAAGTCAGTTATCCATGATGTTCCTGTGGAAGGGGAGAAAAAAATAGCCTAGCAATACCATGAGATCGTCGATTACCTAAGAACTAGCAAGTGAGCTTGAAATTTTTTATGGAGTAAGTGAAAAAGCTGTATCTTTTCCTCCTAAATAGAGAAGAAGATATTCATTCAGAACATCTAGTCTTCTTTCTAACCATCTTTAAGCACAGGAGCAGAAATATTTTTGTCTAATAAATTTCCAGATAATTCTGGTCTTCAGAGAGTGTGTGCAATTGTGACGGGCAGAGTGAGTAACTTCACTTGAAAGAGACAAGTAGTGAAATATTTATTAACGTAAAACAGTGATTTAACAAAGTTAGTAGTGAATGTGACAGTGTTTTATGAAATTCGATGACAGGGTATACTTGGTTATTTACTGCATAGAGGCCAGGGTCAGACAAGCTGTCAGGAAGACCCTCCCATTGAGTCATGAGGTTCAGAAAGGACACCCTTGCTTTCTAAACTCCTTCTCAGAGAGGAGTCTAGGTACAGCTGGATCCAGTCTTAGTCCCAGACTTGGTCAACGGTTTATGTCTAAAGGATTATTTATGCACAATCAATCCTTTATATCACTTAGCTAAGTTTTCAATGTTTACCATGCTATTAGTGACTTACTGAGAATCTGTTATGGCAAGGAATATCTCAGCCTTGAGGAGTAATGTCCCCACTCAAGGAGAGATCCTGACGTGCAGCCCACTGCTGTGTAGGAGAGCTCAAAGGGCTCTAGGGCTGTCCACTGTTTATAGAGTAAGATAAATGACCTATAGTCATATTCACAAAGGAACAAGATAACTAGGTCTCCACCCCAGACAGTGTTTTGGCTGCGATGCCAGCCATCCTCCATAGTTCAAGTGCAATTCATAACAACTCCTGCTGATGGCCATGGCTTGAGCAGGAGCCGTGGGGCAGGGAAAAAGGGGAAAAAGGGAGAACACACTGCCACAGTAATGAAACAAGTGAGCTGAGATGTTAGTTCAGATGTTGTTTAAACAACATTCATTAATTCTAATAATTTAATAATGTCTTAACTTATCATTTGTAACTCTGATCCATTATTGCAAATTATTTTTTAAGGAAAACTTTTTTATCCATAAATTGCAATTAATAAACCCAAGAGAGAGATATTATGATCATGTTTTGAGTACAAGAAATCCATCATAGGAATGCAAACTCAATTCTGCGTAGTCTGATACTCCAGTATTTTACAGAATTTGCAGGAGTAGAAGGAAGAACTGTGTTTCTATCAAATATATTAAAAACTTGATTAGATGACACTCCAGGCAACTTGATATACACTGGCCTGGTTTGGAGCAAGAGTCTGAAGAAGGTGACTTCCAGATACGGGGTTTTACGTTGATTAATCAGAATGAGGTGACAAGTTGCTTTGTTGAAAAGATATATGTCTCAGAAAGCATTAACCTGAGCCTCTTTTAGAAGTATGAAATTTGAAATGAGAGGTTTTAGCTTGGAGATAGGTCCTGTTCTCTCTAAAAAACACGTGGTTGATAGTTGTCTTTTAGCTATTTGTCTTCACAAGATTACAACACAAGTGTGGCAATCTCCAGCAGAAATTGAGTTAGGGATCTTCAGAGTTAAATGGGAGTTTCTACAGCAATAGCTCTTGGGTGACAGCCCTTGCAAGTTCAGACTTATCTGTTGTCTTGTCAAAACAGACAACAATACATAATCAGTGCTGAATTAAGTAAATTGAGTGATTAACATTAACAAAGAGTTACCACAGAGAGCAAGGATATACTCAGAGTATGTGTCTAGATGCTGCTTTTAATCACTGCGAGGTTTGATTATTTTTTGCTGTAAGCAGCTCTACCTCATAAGTACAGGGAACACTGCCTATTTGGGAGCATTGAATTACTGTCCATAAATATTGATAGAAGCATCTGAATTTTGTCAATACCTCCATACTCTTTTGCATTTAGTTCAGTGGACTTCTTCTCTCCAAACCAAAACAGTATTCGTGTACATGAGGTGTTAAAACAGCAAAGGCATTCAACATTCATGTCTTAAAAAAAAGATGGTGAGACCCTCAGGATATTAATACAGAAATATAGAAAAAGTTAATTTCCAGAGTGCAGGACAATAAAAACAAGGTCTGTCCAAACTCTTTTTATTAATAATTTAAAAAGTATGTGTATGTGAAGTGGTTTTTTAGTAATGAGTGTTAGTCATAAATATTTAACAGTTACTCTTATGAAATATTCCCTAAATTATGTCCAAATGCCTATACTTGACAGAACAATGAAGACCATAAATATTTCAAAAATGTGTGTCTGACAGGTGCAAGCTGAGAAGACACGTGGTGCTCTTTATTTTAATCTGGCACTACAACCTTCAAGTCTGTGCTTTTCCAGCTTAATAGGAACAAAGAGCTTTCTATCCAAAGCCTATATCAGAGCTGATAGAAGATTACCTTTGGTGTTTGTTATTATGCAAGAACAAGTTGCCTCATGAAAATCATGGGACAAGAAATTCAAACCACATAAGCAGTGGCTTGATCCATTCTCCTGCTGAGTTCTTCTGCGTGATGCTTTATCAGGAATAAAGTTCGTAGGAAGTTCACAGGATGCTGACTTCCTATTTCCTTCAAGAGGGAATTAATTGATTGTCCAGAGGAGATGCTCAGCATCTATTGCAACAATCTCTTGAAGAATTACTCGCCAATAAAAAAATGAAAATAAGCATTCTAAACCACTAGGTAATAACTGATAACATTATAACTGTAATTAGAACTAGTGATGGAAGAAAAAATAATTGAAGAAAAAAATTGGCAGTCACAGATAAGTTCTACACTTAATCCTTAATGTTTCAATTTGAAAAAATGAGTGTTTTAGAATTGTAATCCAGGTTTTGTGCTTTTTTATGCTGTTTTAAGTGAAGGCAGGATAAGTATGAGAAAGGAATATAACCTTTTTAGAGTGGAGAAGAACAGAGAGAAGTGAAATCTCCAGGTGAAGAGTTTTGTTACGATTCTGGGTAAGATCTATTTTTCCTCTCCCTCCTGAAACTTTTCTCTCTGAAAAATGGAGAAACTTCTCCTTGAACATCTCTCTGGGAACTGTGAGACTTATGTGTCCACTGTCATGTGACTGAGGTGACACTATAAATGGACATGGTTTTCAGTAATGCTAAAGAAATAATTTACATGGAAGAATAAATAAAAAGTTCAAAGTAAGAGTGCTGTATTTATCGTAGGAGTTTTCACAGGTTTTTGAATGCTTCAGTTCAGGGAGAAAATCTCAGCTTTACAGTAGTCAATGATCCCTTCTGTCACTATGACAATAAAGCCAGAATTTCACCTGAGGAGTACAGTACAGCTAGAATATTCAGTGTATTCTGCCAAAAGGTTATTTTCAAAGACTTCAGCTTCCTTTTCTTTCTCTCTCTGTAATGGTTCTCACAGAGCCTATAGCAGATATTTGGGTGTAAAAACTCTCTAAAAGATGCTCCTTTCCTCTATGAAAATATCATCCTTAATTGCTTTATGAAAGGCCTGTAGGGCTTCCACCTCTATTCACCTGGGCCTCCTACTACCCGAAAATAATACTTTGATCTTTACATTTCCCTCACTGCATTATAATGAGTTTGTAAAAGCATTTTTTCTTCCTCCACTCCACTCCCCGACCCCCCACCACCCACTGGTTTCCATCTGAACTGCAAGTTGTATTAGCTTTCCCTTTAAACCTTCTTTTCAGTAGTACTGCACAAGTCTTAGACAAATGGAACTCCTGCAGATCATAGATGGCTGTAATGCTAAGGAAACTCCCAAGTCCAGACTCACAAGTGCTTTTTGCTGTCCTAAGAGTGGGTCCAGCCAGTACCCTTTATTAAAAAGCAAGATTCTGAAAGAAGTCAGGTTCATACCCTTTTCTAAGACTGAAGAAATAGTGACAAATCAGCAGAGCATGGGTGTACTTAGATTAATGTGGGAATATTTTAATGAGTATGAGAAGATATCAATATACACAGTAAATTTTTATTAGTTCTTTTTTAAATGGTCAGAGATGTCTTATAATAAGAGAAGTTAAGGATGTGCCATATATACTGAACCTGGTTTGGGGCAATCCCAAGTGCTGGGCGGAGAATGGCTTGAGAGCAGCCCTGAGGACAAGGACTCTGAGAATGTTGGTTGATAAGAAGCTCAACATGAGCTGGCAATGTGCTTTTGCAGCCCACAAAAGCAACTGCAACCCGGTCTGCATCAAAAACAACATGGCCAGCAGGTTGAGGGAGGTGATTCTCCCCCTGTGTTCTGCTCTCATGAGACCCCACCTGGAGTACTCTGTCCAGCTCTGTAAGTCCCAACATAAGAAGGACATGGATCTGTTGAAGCAAGTCTGGAGGAGGGCCAAGAAGATGATCAGAAGGCTGGAGTACCTCTCCTGTGAAAACAGGCTGAGAGAGCTGAAGTCGTTCAGCCTGGAGAAAAGAGGGCTCCAGGGAGATATTCTTGTGGCCTTTTAGTACTTCAAGGGGGCCCAAAGGAAAGATGGGGAGGGACTCTTTATGGGGAATATAGCGACAGGACAAGGGGAAACAGTTTTAAACTGAAAGAAGGGAGATTTAAACTAAATATTAGGAAGAAATTATTTCCTGTGAGGGTGATAAGACACTGGAACAGGTTACCCAGGGAAGTTGTGGAAGCCCCATCCCTGGAAGTGTTCAGGGCCGGGCTGGATGAAGCTTTGAGCAGCCTGGTCTAGTGGGAGGTGTCCCTGACCAGGGCAGGGGGGTTGGAACTAGATGATCTATAAAGCTCCCTTCCAACCCAAACCATTCTATGATTCTATGATTCTGGACAATTTTGTATACTTTAAAGCCAAACAAGGTTATTTTATGCTTCAGAATACATAGTGATTCAATTACATCATGTTTATAGAAAAGCTTCAGCTCTTATATATTGGAAATCTGGAAATCATGTCAAGTATGGAAATGTTTTACTATCTGTCTTTCACATCATTACCTGCTTTCCAAAAGCAGATGTAGGTCCTTAAAACCTAACCAGGAGGATGTATTTTTTGGTAATTATATTTAAACCGATAAAAAGTCCTAAAAGTGAATATAAAATTAAGAAGGCAGATGGGAGAGATGGTGATGTATGAGTCTAAGGCAACTGCAAATATCACTTGTTCAGTTTCAGCATGGTATTTAGTAGTGACTTTTTCCAAGGAAAATTTTCTATAATCTGCTGACACATCAATGTGTTACTTCAGAACTGTTGCGTAATCTTGCTGAAAGCTATTGTAAGCAATGACATCACAGGTTGAAAACTAAATTTGTCACTGTATCTGACAAAGTGAGAACAGTTCATCAGAAATGTAACTATCACAAGGCAAAAAGTCTGAATTGATCCAAATGTTAGGGTGTGATCTCCATCATATGGATTTTTTTAACAATTTATTCAGGCTGCCTCTTAGTGCCAAAACTTACTCTGTGGGAAAAGTTCAGGAATGCAGGGGAAAATTATGTTTTTAAGACTGGACATGTTAGCCATTCCAAATAACTTCTGAAGGTAAGAACTCATAACCTTGTGGAAAGGACCTGGTGAGTTCCCTAGTCTTTTTCCAATACAGTTTTACTCAGCTGTCTGTCTCCTTTACAAATATACACAGTGATCTGATCCCAGGAGATACCATACCCATGTAACCTAAGACTCCTACAGGTAGGGTAACTTCACAGTATTGTTCCCCTAAAAGTTACCTTTGACACGTAAGAACTCAGAAGTAATATATGCCCAGCAGTGACTGAAACCATTAGACAGAATTAATTGGCAATTGCAAAGTTCACCAGTGATATATGCGTCATAATTCTCTTTCACTCGCCATTTTAAACTGCCAGTTATAAGAATAACACTTTGGCAAATATGATGTTTGTGTCTGTGCAGTACTACTCAGTAGTTTTACAGTTACACTTTTTCTAGAAGCAGTATAATGTCTTCTATTTTATATTTTATAAAGTCATCTATATATTTATGTATGTTTATATATATGTGTGTGTATTAAAATATATATATTATATTTAATTGATAACATGATACTGTATTTGAATATTTATACTCATTGTGATGAATTGAAAATGTCTTTTGTTTACATGGGCAGATGTTAATTTAAATACCTTTCACTGAAAACTTGAACTTGAGATTTTTTTATGGTTTCATAGTCAGTCTACAAGACTTTCAGATTAAGACTGCCATAAATTTTCACTATACCTTTTCATGAAAAATAATACAAGATTAGTCAAAGGGAGTATGTATTTTAGTACATTTTAAGAAAATCAAGGTTTCCACATTTTTTTTTTCCAAATTAATAGACTATCAGAAGATTTTAAGAAGTATTTATATCATTCAGATTATCTGATTATGAGTTTTCACCTGATGTTATTCTGGAAGTACAAGAAGTTCTTACTGCAAGAAAGATCTGCAGATAATGCAGTACTCCAGATTATCTTATTATGATATATCTATATGCTATAGATATATTACTTATATTACAATTGAACCAATAGTTTTAGTGTGTGTGCATCTCTTAAATTTCTGAGTCAAAAAACTGACTCTTTATCTTTCTTAGAATATATGTTGTCAATGTTTTATTTTACTATGAAAACCAAAACAGAATTGAAAGTAACAGCTTCATGGTCAACTGTAAACATCATTATGTTGTTCCACAGTAAGGCTTTGTTTAAACACACTGTATATTTTCAAAGACAGCATCTTCTGCATGCAATTATGCATTGCATACATAATTAATTAACTAATTAAAAACTCATAAAAAATTGTGAATTATGTTAAAAAAATTTAACCAAGCAAAGTGCAAGAACTATTATATTTTTCCACAATTCCCTTACATTTTTATAATAAATTATAAAAAACATATGAACATATGCCAAGTCTATAGCAAGTTTATATAAGTTCATTGGAGCAAAACAACATATTGTTGTAATGTTGAAGTTATTATTATTATTTATTTATCTTATTTTCCAACATTCCTTCTACATCATCTGAGTTTTTATTTCAATATTGGCGTTCTTCTTTTGCATTTTTGGCTTTTATCTTTTCCCTATATGCTTGTATCTGTTATACTCAACTCACTTTTCAAGTTCTCAGAATACTTTCTATCCCTTTCACATTCTGTAAAATTCAAAATAGAGTGACCAATAATCGTTATACACCAGTGCCAGAGTAGCTTGTTTAGAAATATAAACAGAAGAAATAAATTTTAGCTTATCTGTACATATAGACCAATGTAATAAGAAATCTGTCACTAGATTTGTCCTGCACTTGCATACAATCACTAGAAAATAATTGCATTTTCCATAGTAGTTGTTACAGAGTATTTTCTAGATTCCAATGAAATATGAAAATGGCATTAATTGTTAATCAGCATTTTAGATATCAAGATTTTTTTTTTTCTTATATGAAAAAAAATTAAGGAAAAAGAAAACATACTCCAATTATTTTTGAGGGGGAAAGAGGGGAGAGAAGTTGTTCTCTTTTTGTTTTTAGCAAATACCTGTTTGAATTTTTGTTTTGGTCTGCTCTAATTATGAAAAGGTAACCTGCTGCACCCTCTTGAATATTGTATTGGCTTTATATGTCAAGGTGTTGGGAAGATCCAGGTGATAAAGAACCAGAACTTTTCAACAACAAATACTAGAACCAAACGGGCTTCTCCAGTTTTCCTCATTTGTACCTGATTTTTTAATGTTAATTGTATTCCTCTAAAAAGAGGAATGTCATTTGTTCCTGATACTGTTTTTCAGTCATCCTTCTCATTCCCGCTGTAGAATGTTATGCTTATTTATGGTCCCTCAAGCTTATATTTTTCTTTATCTTGAGACTTTTCTTGTTTGTATGTCTCCTATGAACAATGGCACACACATTTTCTTGCCCCTTTGGTGGTCATCTTGATCACATGTTTATGTAAAGTATTTATTCATTATACCTGGATAGGCTATCATAGTGTTACTAGACCATTGCAGTTGTTAAATTATTTTAGTACATCTATATTTGGGTTTGAGATAAATAAATATTATTTAAACCCTGATTTGAACACTACTAAATCATATGTTAGAGAACTCTACTTTGGCTGCAGTAGAGAAAGACAGTAATATTTCTTTTCACTCCGTGAAAAAAACCCCAAAACATTTTAACCAGTCCTACATGGGATGTACATTTTTTCATAAATACATCAGCTTGGCAGTCTGCAATCACTTTGTAATATACTTTCATCCATTGATCAAGTGCGATCAAGTATTGCAACACTAAGATAGCCAGATCTTTCTCTTTCTTGCCATTTTCAAATGACGGGGTCTAATTTTGCATCTGAAAATTCTGACATTCATTCTTTAAGTGGCCAATTATTTTATAGCCTTGAATTCTGTGTCATCTCTGTTACTTGATTCTCGAGGTCTTTTTTCATCTGATCCATTTCTTTCAGCAATGTTTAACCAAATCAATGTATCATCAGCAAATTCTATTCTTACTTCACAGCAGGATTTTTCTTCTTTCTTGCCTAGCTAATCAAATGGAATGTAATTTCAAGAAGTCTCTCTTCTATATAAGAAGAGATTCTGTTCTTCTTTTCTATATTGCTTTTAAATACGGAGGATATCACAAAAATCTACCTGCTTATGTTTATGTCTTTGAATTAAGACCCCACAAGTATCAGTTAGAACTGCCCATTTGCTGCAGTATAGTTTAGTTAAGACTATCACATCTTAGGAAAAGGTCTGAAGTATAATTAGTAAAAGGAACTTTTTAGAATACTATGAGAAAACAGTATTTTTGTAGTGGAATGTCCTAGTTTGAGGTAAAACAGAACTCTTTTTCTGTTCAGTAGTTTTACCCAAACCACAACACGTTCTTTTCTCGCAAGATGTAGCTAATATACTGAAAGACAAACGTTAAATTCTAATACCTATCTATTTATCTATATGTTTACTTTTAAATTGGATAAGGAAGATGCACAAATCAAAAACTCCTGATATACTCTGTGATAATTTGCTGTCCATTTGTTAAACGAACTGGGACAACTAATTTATATTTTAAGTACTGATAGTACATCTATGCTTGCTGCTGTGTTTGGATGAAGTTTTACATTTTTCGTGTGAATTTCAGGCTTATAATACTGAAAGATTGGGAGAAGAGTTTAATAATTGAAAATAATTGAAAATTATAATTTGAAAATAAATAGAAATAATAAGCAGCTGGCCTTGGACAATGAAGAAATGTCTAATGCAATATTCTGTAAATGGTAAACACAATCACTGAACCAAGGCGTGCATTAGGAAAGCTCAGACACATTATACGTATGCAGTTGTCTTTTATAGGATTTCTTGTGTTAGTATAAAACACAATTATAAAAGCTGCCATTGTATTGAGTCCAGAGGCAGTAATCCTCTTTGCTTTCAGTTTAAAAAAAAAAAAAA
>VXBO01007116.1:0-30601 GCA_013400135.1 Rhinoptilus africanus
CTGAGCCTTGGCATTTCCCGTTGCTGCTGCCTCCCATAATTTCACTCCCACGTTATCCCAGAGTCCCTGTGTAAGAATACTTGTTTCAGTTACAGTGGGCACCTTCATCTGCATCCATTTAAGTATTACTTTAAGATCATGCCCGGAAATATTTTTCCCGTGTCTTTTAAGAAGACCTTTCATAAGTTTATATACATCTCTCTCAGGGGAAGACGTTTGATTCCCCATTTTTCCCTTTCCCACAGCTCACCTCTCTTCTCCGGAGGGATTTCTTGCCGGTTGGCACCTGCTTCCTTCCAGCAGCTCATTCCCCGCTCTGTGGCACTCGCAGCCTGCCGCTCCGCTGGGCGCTGCACAGACCCATCACGTCGGGGTCACCAATTTGCTGCAACTGAGAGACAGGACACAGCTTGATGCAAGCAAACGTTGGTTTATTGTGTGCAACAGCTCCATATATATACCAACATTGGCTACGTGTTCGGAACAGATTGGCTCTCACTATTCCCGCGGTTGCATCTGACTGGTCAGTGATACACTGTCAGACTAACAAAGGTATCTTATCTTTGAAGATGCATTCCTAAAGGCCTTTGTTGTAGGGGCCTGGAGCTTGCTTATCTCAGTGTTGCAACGTTTGTCAAGTTTCTTTGTTTCAGGTCCTTGTTTTGTCCTTTTGTGGTCATGACGACCCTTAGCAGCTTTTTACTACATTCTTTTCCCATGGTTTATGGCCTACAAGCTCCATCACGTCCCCGTCCCCGCCTATCAACCGAGCACCACCCGGGGCTCTGCTCTCCAGGCCCTGTCCCACAAAACGGATACCCACAGTAAAGATTCGAAGTAACTGCGTGTAACTACAGAGACGTATGACCTGATGTCCTGCAGTAAGGAGCAGCCGTAATTCCAGACCGTCCATGGAAAGTGAGCTTGCTCAGTCCTAGTAATAACTTCTTAGCATCCTGAAGGAACTCACAGTAGTTCATCAAATTCAGGGTGGATTTTTAGTGCTAACTTAGTGCTAAATTACTCTTAACATTTAGACGCCCTACATCAGCACACAAACCTTTAGGTTTGTATCACTTTTTAACCACTTACATGCCCACTGCCAGTCATACATGATTTTGGCCAGCTCCTGTCATGATGGAAATGTAGCACATTTTTCATGTCATGGTCTTGACAGAGTCCACAAATGAGACTTTCCTCCCATCTCATCTCTGGGAGATGATGTGTCAGATTTTGAATTGAAAAATAAGGACTGCAAACTCCAGCATGTGTGACACACGTTTCCCTCCATTCCTGTGAGCCTACTGTCCCTGCGAAGCCTGTCCTGTGCTCTGGGAGCCCAACAGGTCAAATTTAGAGAGAATAAACACTGCAAAATGGAAGTGGATAAAGCCTGGCACAGGGGATTTAAGCCTTTGCTCACTGCCCTGTGGGAAGCAACAGCTCTAGCATGAGGCAGAAGACAGTGGCATAGAGCCCAGCAGAAGCACAGCTATGCTGACAATCTTACATGAGGTATTAAAACTTTTGACTTGCTTTTGACTTCTGAATCTGCCAAGAAAAAGAAGAAGAAAAGGAGGAGGAGGAAGAAGAAGAGGAAGAAGAAGAAGAGCACGTACTGATGGGCTCACTATGGTGCGACCAAAGCAGCCATCCCAAGAACAGACCTTTCTATTTGAGAAATTGTCATCGAACTCTGCTAAGGTGGGCCAGGAAGGAAACCCCTGTGTCCTTTAATAAGTGGCTGAGGCTTTGCATGCCTAATATAGAGTGTTTTACAAACTGTCTAGCAACCTCTGTCTCCTGCAACATGCTGATGTTATCCATAGGCATGGAACTTCAGTGTTCACATACAAACATCTGATTTACAAAGAGGGCTGACAGCAAAGCTCAGCTTGAATATGCCAGTAGCAAAAATACAGTCTACCTCTCCTCCGTGAGAAAGTGACAGGTTTTCTTATCTCCTTCTCCAAAAGATACTTACTGAAATACATTCACAGAAGAACATCCTGCAAGAACACCCTGGTTGGAAAAGTGGCTGACCAACAATCTCTGAGAGCTCAGGAAAGTTTCTGTTGGCAGAAATGGAAAACTACTGTTTCCGTAGTGTTCAAAGGAACACTATGGAAATCACTTCTGGTAGGAGATGAGGAGTGCCTCTGTCTTTTCGTAGATGAAAAAAAAATGACATCCTCTCATGAAGAAATGGAGACCACAGCCTCTCCTCAAGACCTGGTCTATTAAGCATTTGTAGGAATTCAGCCCATTATTGTTTTTTAATTAGTTAGAAATTCTTCAAAAGCAAACACTTCAGGTCAACTGGAGTATTTTCTGATCTGCCCAAAGAGTCCATTTCACTATTACACATTTTTATTATCATTTTAGATTAATTTCTCTGGTGACTTTCTGCCACTCCAAAGCTTCCAGCTTTGCCAAAGGAAATAAAGACTAAAGCATAAATCTGTTAAGCTCTAATTTCAATATAGTGATCTAAATTTGTATTTTTAAATTACTTGAAACACCAAGCAGTGTTTCTAAAAGAAAGTGTTTTCCTGCATTGTTTCTCATGGCAGTGGAGACATCTCAAAGAACATTGTCCCCCTTTAGACTTTTAGGACCTTTTGTTTTGCTTAATTTGGGACTTACAGTGAACCCAATTAGTTTTTAGACCTGCACTGAAGAAAAACATTTAAAGAAAGCCAGGAAAAGAAAACTGGATCCCTCAAATGGAGCCAAACAGTCTTACTGTCTGTAAGGCTCATTCATTAAATACTAAAAACAGTGCCATGAGTACAAGGAGTCCAAAATGCTTTGCACAGGTGGGCGAGTCTCATGATGTGCTGCGAAGAGAGCTGATTTCTTCTTCTCCCTGCTGAGAAAACAGAGAGTCATTTGGAGCCAAATCCAAAGCATACTGCAGCGCTGATGCCAGGAGACATCTTAAATCAGTCAAGGCTCCCTTCTGGCTCTCTGAACTCTACTGTGGAGGTAACAGGAATATGGTATGGGTGGCTCTGGAGATGCCACATGTGGTGGTTTGTTCTTTCTGCCCCATGTCTTTGGTTAAGATAACCGGGAGAGCACTCTCTCCTGGAGAACTCCTGAACTATGAAAGTCCTCTAAATACATCAGAAGACTCGACATCTTATTCACGTCTTTGTGCAGAGCCTCAAGGACGCTCCATCTCATCTTAAAGTGCTGATTCTCCTAAATAACACTGTGGCTTTTGTGTTGGGCTTTGCCACCCCATTAACAATAGGAGTAAATCCCTGGCACAGCATCATCCCAGACATGATCCAACCAAACACTCAGCCCAGGGAGACACAAAGACACTTCTAGAGGATCACTAATGGTGAAGGAGAATGATAATCTTGGAGGCACTGATGGAGGTCAGGGATCTGGGCTGGTGGTGGAGTTCTTGATGTCTGATGAGTGGTGGTATAGGGTATTTGGGGGCTAGGGATGGGGAGGGGCTAAGAACCCCATACCAGGTGGGGAGAGGTTTAAGCCTCGGTGCCTGCAGCCAGGGTGCCCTTGGAGTCTGCCCACTGCTTCAAGGCAACAGTCTGAGGGGTGGCATGGGGGACTACCCCAAGGCAGGTGGGGGTCCCTGTAGGGAGAAAAACACCTGATCATGGATGCAGAAGGAAAAAGAGAAGGAGTGGTAGGAAAGAGGGGAGAGAGCTGAGGGACATCTGATCTCCAAGGTTTTCCAGGTATGTGAGAATGATGAAGACAATGCCCCAGGAAGCCTTTCTCCACTACCACTTGGCTAGGAAGCACCGCCCAAAGGGGACTAGCAAGGAGAAAGGGCTGCAACACAGGTACAGCCATTGTGGTGAGCTGTGGTTTTCTTTTGTCGTCCCTGCATCCTCCTGCCACCTTGGAGAAAATGATGGGTCCTGAGGTCCAGGCAGTGAGGTCCCTTCCTGGGTCTACCATTGTTCAGCTGTCTCTGGAGTTTGACTTGAACACGGGGTCAAGGAGGTCTCCCTCAGGGAGACTGATGCTGAAATGGAATTTCGCTTCCCTCCCTCCTTTTTTCCCTGCCCATGGCAGGAGAGTCTTGTGTGTGTTCAGGGCGGGATTGGCACTTTGCAAGGAAAGAGCAACTTGTGGAGGACAAAAGGGGTGAAATTTCAGAGGGATTCACAGATGTGTGTTTGTAACAGTGCGATGGAAATTAAAAAGGGGGAAACTGCTCCGCTGGCTCTGCTGTCAGTGACAAAAGGGTTATGGGGGCTGATGAGAAAGAACAGATAATTTCTCTCAGGGGAAATGAGATCATGGGAAAAGGAACTGCATGAGGGACTAGGGGGGTGTAATCATAGACTGTCTCAAGTTGGAAGGGATCATAGAATCACAGAATCATAGGGTTGGAAGGGACCTCTGGAGATCATCTACTTCCACCCCCGGCCAGACCAGGGTCACCCAGAGCAGGGGGCACAGGAACGCCTCCAGGCGGGTTTGGGATGTCTCCAGAGACAGAGACTCCCCCACCTCTCTGGGCAGCCTGGGCCAGGGCTCTGCCACCCTCACGGGAAAGAAGTTCCTCCTCATGTTTAGGTGGAACTTCCCATGGTCAAGTTTGTGCCCATTACCTCTTGTCCTGTAACTGGGCACCAATGAAAAGAGCCTGGCCCCATCCTCCTGACACCCACCCTCTAAGTATTTGTAAGCATTGATAAGGTCACCCCTCAGCTGTCTTTTTTCTAGATGCAACGAGCCTTCTCTGTAGGGCAGAGGAGGGAGAAGGTGAAAGGAAAAACAGAGATAGTAAATGCCAAGAGTGGATGGAGGGGGCCTTGCTTTCCTGTCCCCTCCATGAAGCCTTTTTCTTTGCAGTTGGGTGAAAACCAGAGGGGTCCCAGCTGTCCTGGCAGGGAGGTGGGCTTCTCTGCTCTACAGTGTTGACAATGCAGCTGTGAGTCCTTGGGTCCCACCACATCCTGTCCAGTACGGGTCCCAGGGGACACTTGAGGCTGTCAGCAGAGGAGATAGTGACCAGGATAACAAGATTGGTTCTTACCGTAACAGTCATAAAAATTATGTTGATTCACTGTGGTAGCATCCACCTCCCTCTAGACATTAGTGATGGATGCTCCTGTTGTAGTCAGCAGCCCCAGTGCCAGAGGAAGCAGATAGCAGGCAGTGCTGTTTCATCTCCTGTGCTCCCCATTCATGCAGAAATCCCCAGCAGCTCTATTTCATCTCCCAGTAACTTCAGGAGAAAGCCCAGAACGAAGGCATCTCTCTGTTCCTTCCCATATCATGTCCCGTCTGCTGCCCATCTGCTGATATCTGCATTTGGCAGAGAGAGCATCTCAGAGAAATAAACCTTTGGCTGAACCTGACACATCCACTATTTGGCTTTATGGTAAATATCCTCTGTATGGAGTTCACTAAAATTTTTGTTAAAGTAGAGAATGAATAAGGAAGCTGGGAAAGATGTGGGTTTGTAGAGGAAATGTGAAGTGGGCAAGGAGCTCACCCACAGGGGTTCAGTGAAGGTACAAATGGAGGTGACAGGCTGGAGGTACGTGCCTAGCATAACTATTCAGTGGTCAATGTGGGGAACCATCACTTTTGAAACACTCCCTTGAAGCATTTCCCTCCTGTGCCTGCCAATGGACAGACTGTAGAGGGGCTCTTCTGGGTGGGCCCTGTCAAAGGTGAGAATTGGAAGACTTGAGAAAGGAGAAACACAGGATCACCACAAAGCTATGGGCCCGAGAGCGAAGGGGAGGTCTCAGGAAATTCCAGACTTTGATGGCCTCTGCCTTAGCCAGCTACATTTAGACACTGGCTTTTCAGCAGAGTATGTGCATTTGAGAAATATCTTCCTCCTAAATGGGACAACCTGAAATACATCTCCTTGAAATACTGAAATACTCTACCTTGAAAAGGCATCAAAAGAGATCTTGAGTCACACAGGTCTGTATAGGGCACATAATGGAAAATGATGCAGGAAAAGAATGGAGTTAAGGTACGCTCAACAATCTGATGATCTGGATTGCTCACTCTTCTGTTCCTGTTAGCACATATTTTCTACCCATCTGTTAACACCTTATTGTGCTGTCTCGTTCCATTACACCCTTTTCCAGGCCATACTCCTTGGAGTGTAGAGGATGTGTTGCCTTCAGAGAATATTACATATCCCTCCTAACCTTCATTTCTTTTAAAGTCAATGGGATGCACTATTGAAAGCCAGTAACAATGAATAGCCCTCCTTTCGTCAAAGAGCCTTTGCAAACTGTCTCATCCACCCCAGTCTGGGCGCTAGATGCCACCTGGCTATGTGTCTTGACTAGCCTTTTTCAGTTCTGCACTGAGTACATCTCCACAAGGCCTATTTGTATGCAGAACTATCAAGGAGGACCGTAGGGCTGGGTGAATGGTCATTGCAGCCTCACCTTTGAGTCGTGCAGTTATACATCTCACAGAGCTTCAACTCTGCCCCACAGACAGTTAAAAAACAAAAGTGAGCCTGAAAAACCATGTTACTCCAACTCAGGACTTCTGATCTCTACCAAACTAAATTATGTTATACTCTTTCATATGCTTTGTTTACTCTTGCAGTTATCACCTGCCATCAAGGCAGAATGGAATGACTGATGCCATCCAACTGATATATCCAACTGATATTGGCCTTAATAAAGAACTAGTAATTCACCTGGATCTCCCATGCTTATGGCATCTAGATCTCATAAAATAACCACAGAAATACTTAGGCTTGCAGGGATCTCTAGAAGTCACCTCGTACAACCTCTTACTCCAAGCAGGGCTAACTTCAAAGGTAGAACAGACCTAGCAAGGTCTTCTCCAGTCAAATTTTGGAAATCTCCAAGGATGGAGAGTCTCCCAGCTCTTGGCACCCTCTCCAGTGCCTGATATACTCTTGGTTAACAATTTTTTTCTGATGCGCAATCACAGTTTCCCTCATCGAAATCTGTGTGAGCTGCCTCTTGTCCTTTTGCTGTGCACCTGTGAGATGATTCTGGCTCCATCTTCATTATGACCCTCCTTTCAGGTAGTTGAAGACA
The DNA here is from genome assembly GCA_013400135.1 of Rhinoptilus africanus. Classification (NCBI taxonomy): domain Eukaryota; kingdom Metazoa; phylum Chordata; class Aves; order Charadriiformes; family Glareolidae; genus Rhinoptilus; species Rhinoptilus africanus. The sequence goes on from VXBO01007116.1 coordinate 7,044, forward strand.
GAAGTTTGATCATCTCTAACACCTTCTTTATGCTGGGCTGAAGAAGCCCAGCTCCTTCAATGTATTTTTGAACATCGTGTGCCTCTGTGCCTAATCATCTCTGTTACATTCTCCAGTTTGTCAGACCTCCCTTGCCCTGGGGAGCCCCAAGGTGGGCACAGTGCCGAGGTATGTCTCAGAGGTGCTGAGTCAAGAGGATGAATCTCTTCCCAAGACCTCTGTCTGGTTTTTTGGTAATACAACTCAGTATGTTCCTGGCCATCTTCACCACGTGGACTTGTTGTTCACCAGGTCTCTTAAGGGAGCTGCTCCCCAAGTACTTATCCCGGACCTCTCCTGGTTGCATGGTGTTATTCCATCCCAGGGGAAGAAGCAGGCGTTTGCCTGTGTAGAACTTCATAAAATCCCTGTTGACCCATTCCTACAGCTTATTGAGGTAGCTCTAAAAGGTAGCTGTCTTTCCCAGGACTGACTTCACCACTTTTGAAACATTCCTGAACCCCTGGCCTGGCTTCTCAGATTTAAGTCCTTATTAACACAGGAGCTGTTTGTTTAACAAACCCAGCTTATGCCCAAGTGATGATACAGATGGTCATCATCTCTGAAAACAGTGGAGTCAGTCATCTGCTGTGATGAATAAAGTCATGTCCCTGAGGTGGCTACAAAAATCAATGCAGCTGCACAAACTCAGCAGGGCTTACTGCAGCAAGGATTTCTTTGGCTGTGTTTTAACAACATGTGACAGTAAAAGATGGGATATTGGCAATATCTTTCTGACCAGGCTCTCCCAGAGTGACAGCAGATGACAACTTAGAAAAGTTCTAAGACAGCTTAGAAAAAGTCTGCCCTTGAGGCATATCTGGGATCATCCCTTATTTGCTACTGGAAAAGTATCAAGCTGTGTCCAAAGAAGATACGATCTTCACCAAACACTTGGGATGGGTAAGAGGCCCACAGAGGCAGGGCTGCACTTCTGTAGGTAAGAAGGCCCTTGCTAGATCAGCGCAAAGGCTCATCTCCCCAGCGTAGCTGCCAGTGCAGACACCACAGTCAGGAAGGTAGTTCTCCCAAAATGAAGTGTGCCTCTTGTGTTTCATATGTGTTGGTCCTGGGAAATCAGAGTAATTGCACTACATTGACTGGGCAAGGTTCTGCAGAAGGTGTAGTGAATCATAGAATCATAGAATCATAGGGTTGGAAGGGACCTCGAAAGATCATCTAGTCCAACCCCCCTGCCAGAGCAGGGTCACCTAGAGCACATCACCCAGGAACGCGTCCAGGCGGGTTTTGAATGTCTCCAGTGAAGGAGACTCCACAACCTCTCTGGGCAGCCTGTTCCAGTGCTCTGTCACTCTCACAGTAAAAAAATTTTTCCTGATATCCCTCTTGAATCTCCTATGCTCCAATTTACATCCATTACTCCTTGTCCTATCACTGGTCATCACTGAAAACAACTTCTCTCCATCTTCCTGACACTCCCCCTTTACGTATTTGAAGACATTGATGAGGTCACCCCTCAGTCTCCTTTTCTCCAGAGTAAAGAGACCCAGCTCCCTCAGCCTTTCCTCATAAGGGAGATGTTCCACTCCCTTAATCATCTTTGTGGCTCTGCGCTGGACTCTCTCAAGCAGTTCCCTGTCCTTCTTGAACTGAGGGGCCCAGAACTGGACACAATACTCCAGATGTGGCCTCACCAATGCAGAATAGAGGGGGAGGAGAACCTCTCTTGACCGACTCACCACACCCTTTCTAATACAGCCCAGGATGCCATTGGCCTTCTTAGCCACAAGGGCACATTGCTGGCTCATGGTCATCCTCCTGTCTACCAGGACCCCCAGGTCCCTTTCACCTACACTGCTCTCCAGCAGGTCAGCCCCCAACCTGTACTGGTACATTGTGTTTTTCTTCCCCAAATGCAAAACTCTACACTTGCCCTTGTTGAACCTCATCAGGTTTCGCCCCGCCCAACTCTCCAGCCTGTCCAGGTCCCTCTGAATGGCAGCACAGTCTTCTGGGGTGTCGGCCACTCCTCCCAGCTTGGTGTCATCCGCAAACTTGCTGAGGGTACACTCTGTACCCTCATCCAGGTCGTTGATGAAGATGTTGAACAACACCGGTCCCAGTACCGACCCCTGAGGGACTCCACTAGTCACAGGCCTCCAACTAGATTCTGCCCCATTGACTACGACTCTCTGACTTCTTCCTTTCAACCAGTTCTTGATCCACCTCACTGCTTGATCACCAAACCCATACTTGATCAGCTTAGCTACAAGGATGCTGTGGGAGACGGTGTCAAATGCTTTACTGAAATCAAGATAAACCACATCTACCGCTCTACCATCATCTATCCAGTGCTGGAGTACAGATGTGGTACTGGAGTGTGCTGGGCTGTACTGGGGTACTAGGTCTGCACAGGTGATCCCCAGGCACCAGGGCCAGGTGGAAGCTGTGAACCAGAATGACACCGCAGATGGAGATGCCACCGCCATATGCTGCAAGAGGCACTCGCACTACATCAGCGTGTGCCGCCTGGAACTGGCCACAGCTGCAGCGGGAACCAGCATTACATCTCCTCCTGGGTGAAGGTTGGCCAGGGAGCATTTGGGATGTGGAGAGGTGCAGAGAGGGTGTGCTTTGGCAAGAAATTCTGAGGGGATGGGGTGGTAACATGCCTGCTATGGGGACAGGAGGGTGCGCAACCCCATGCGGAGTACCAAGACTGGGCAGAGGGGAAACCATTGAGCAAAAGAGCAAAAAACACACTGAATTCTTAAGCTTCAAGGCAGCTCTCCCTTCTCCCAGCACTTCTCTCTGCTATCCCCATTCCCCTGTATAAATTTTGTCCCTCGCAATCGATGAAAACTGAGCATTCCAGGGCATGTCCCAGCAGTAGGCATTCACTTTCCTGCATGAGCATCCAGTCCTTGGCCATAAGGGAAGAGTCACTAGGGAGGACAACCTCCCAAGTGCCCGTGTCCTGGTTCAGACAACCTTCAGCTTACATCCCGGTTTTGATGGTTTTCAGAGACTTAGCAGTTGTGGGTTAAGGCAAAACAGGAGATTAACCTGGGGAAGCTGGATGTGGAGGGGCTGTTGAACCCTCTGTCCTTACCTGCTGGGAAGTCACTTCTCTCTGATGCAGGGAAGATCTATAGGCCAAAGTTAAAACCACCAGCAAGTATGTTTGGGACCCCTGCAACCTGATTGTATAGTGCCATGTCATCATTAAAAAGTGGTGTTTTAATGGTACTGGCTGGTCTGGGGGAAACTCAGTGTTCTGTTACTGTGTTAAAAATAGTGATAAAACTGGGCCTTGCCATATAAATCTCTCTTCTAATATTTTTAAATACTTTGCAATCATTAATGAAATGCAGAGGGGAAGAATTAAATTTGTGTTGTATTTGTGTTTCTAAAGAAGGCCTGAAAGGATTAGAAAAATCAATACTTTTTCTGCTTGTCCTTTCGTTAGAAATTCTGGCCCTGTTTACATATCTTTTCTTGGAAGACACTACAGTCAATTGGAGAGCTGGTTATACTGTAATAATAGAGTTTTCATGCAAATGAATCACAAAAACGCCCTCTCCAGATGTTTTTTGTTGGGAAGTTTTAAGCATAATGAATCGGATCTTGTTTTCAAATAAGGAAAATTGTGCTAGTACTGCATCTGCATTGCTGCTTCTGTCCATTGGCGCTGAAAAATCTATATCTAATTTTCTACATCCTGCGATTTCCCTGAGCAATTAGAGACCAAGGGAAGCAACAGATACGTTGCAACGATGGCCAAAAGGGCACATTTTAAGCCCTCCTTTCTTAAAGCACTGCGGTTACTGCCCAGAGACCTTGCTTTGTCCATTCGAGTGTGATTTAAGGGGAACTGCAGCACCTAAATCTAGGAAAACCATGAAGAATTTTTCCCTAGACTGGTTACATCTGAGCGTGGAGACACTTACCATGGTGGAAACACCCTGTTCAAGCCCAAAAATTCACACCCTGAGGAAAAGAACCAGAGAACTTAAAAATACATTTTGTCAGAGTAGCTGTATTCTGTCGCAGGTTTTATTGTCTGGGTGGATGATGTGAAGTGTCTGTGCTTTAACATGTTAAACTCAATGTTTCGATAGGCTTTGAGATGCCCTGTGGTGGCAGAGATGATGCAAGAGCCTTGTGGGTAGCGCTGATGCTGCTGCATGTCTCCCCAGCCCGCACAGGCTGAGCTGCCCAGGGACAACCCATGCCATGGCACAGGCGTTTCTGGGGAGGTGAGGGGTGATAAGCTTGGTTGTGGTATTTTTCCGCTCCAGCACCAACGTCAGGAGCAGGTTGTAAGAGAGATGGCCCCTTCTCACTCAGTTCATGGCCATGAAATTGGGACAGGCTGTTGGTGTGGGAGACCTGCTGGGGACCACTCTCTGTCTCAGGCATCAAGATATTGGCTGCCAGGGCAGATGCAGCCCCAGGGTGGAGAATGGGCAGGACAAGGCAGCCTGCAGCGAGAGGAAACCCTCCTGCAATGCTCTGACCCACGCTGTCCCCCTCACCTTGTCACTGTTCCTGACAGATGCTCTGTGAAGCCCTGGCCAGACTCACTATCTCACATGGTCAATGTTGGCAACTATCTCCAGCCACTCTTGCACATCTCCAGTGCTTGTGCTCAGCCCTCTTGATCTCCAGAGACCTGCAGGGAGTTGAGCCCTGTCATACACCCCACTACTGCCCCCAGCCCAGATCCTGTACTTCTTAACCTTTGTCCTCAGACTTTTATTTCATCCAATTTCCCTGCTGCAGGCTGTCATCACTTGGCCTCTGTATTCTTGCCTCATCACGATCCTTTGGGGGATTTTTCTATCAAAGGAGCCAATCTCATCACTGCACCTCAGAAACACTCTGAATTTCCTCCAGCCAGCTGTCTAGGGGCTGTGTGAGCTGCATGCAAGTCACAGGCTGGCCCGTCGTGTAGCTCCAATGAGCCACCCATGACTGTGCAACTGATTCTGCACAAAGATTTTGATCTCCAAACAGCCCTTCAGAAGCAGCTGCTAGAATTGAACTGTGCATGCTATGAGAGTATCCTTTGACATTTGTCTCTGTGCAGGCACATACAATAACCTCCCTGCAGGGATCTCAGGACTGCTCCCTTTCCCCTGTTGCTTTCTCTGCAGTCCTGTGGGGCTGAATAGCGTTAGCACAGCCATAGCATCTGCCATGACCATAACTGTGACAACAGGGCAGTGCATCACATCTGTCTTCTGCCGAAGACGGATCAGCCCCATCCCCAGAGCTCAGCCAGGAACCTGGCCATGGCAGCTACAGACACCTCCTGCATCACTGGAGTCCAGGACTTAACCTTGCAAAGATGGGGCTGATGCAGGAGCATCATAAGATTCCTGCCGTCTGCTGGGTGCTAGGGGCATGAATAATATGCTGAAGTCTTTTCTGTAACATGCAGCAGGTCTTCATGTGGCAAGAGCCAAGTAAACCCCTGCTTGCAGGGCCCTTACCTAGACTTACTAAAGTACGCAGTTTCTTCCTCTTCCGCTCCTCACTACCAGACCATAACATGTGTTCACATCTCAGCACATGGTGCTGGTCTCTGGCTATGAGCAGTCCCATCCCATATAGAGGACTGATGGTTTAAGTATCTTTACCAGTTTGCAACGCAGTATTTTTTTTGACAAAAGAGTTTATGTGTTATTTTCCCCACTGCTAGGGAGGATGTCTGGAAGGGTGAAAGGGCAGGCAGCGGGGCTGCATCACCCAATGGTGTTTAAGACAATTGTATCTGAAAGCTGCATGACAACCTCCGTCAAAAGCCAGCTCAAGGCTTCTCAGCAGACCAGGCAAAATCCACTTTTGTGGTTGTGGAAGAGTTGTATGGAAAGACAAGGGTAAGTAAAGGTCACAGCAGTGCTGCTGAGTCCAGGGAACCATGGCAGGGGAAGGGGGACTGTGAGAGAGCAGGGGGAGATTTCCATGGGCTCCAGGAGGGACTTCCTCCTGCATTTATCAAGTGCACAGACACACACACACATCCCTGGTTCAGCCTTCCTGCTCACCCCCCAGATGAATGACAGCACTGCAAGAGGCAAGGAATTTGTCCTACAACTGTGATCTCAGAATATTAGTAATTCAATCAATCTAAGCTGAGAGAAATGATACCAGTCTACTGCTTATAATTAAAGATTAACAGACTGTGCCGTGAATTTCTGCTTAGCAAAGAGTAGAGCAATTATCATCTATCAGACTTTTTTTGCACTGTGCTTGTCATGTTCTGAAGGCCTAACGCTGTACTTTAAATTAATAAATTGCCCAGCCTGGAACATGGTTTCTAGTGTAACTGCTTTGCTTTTTAACTTTTCTATGCCTCCGTATTAAAGTGTTCTGCACTTAAACGGGCAGTGTGAAAGTGCAGGGGAGCAATGCCTCCTCCCCACCAGCTGAAGGACTCTGTTAGGATGGCACAAGTTAAGCGTAAATCAGGACTAGGACAGTAAGGAGACAATAAAGGTCTAATAAGGGTGGTCGAAGCCCTGGTGTTACCAGAGAGCTTTGTCCTTTGCTGCAGTGGTGTGTGCGCCCCAGTCATCAGTTTTCTGAGCTGGCACACAGTGATGCCAGCGCTGAGGCTGGGGATGGCATGACCAAGCAGAGAGGAGGAACAGCCCTCAAGGACAATTCAGCTTGGCAGCCAAGGGCTCCACATGCAACACAGGGTGATGTCAAACCCTGACTCACCATGGTCCTGAGTCTGCCCTACTTGAAGAGCAACTTCACTCAATCACAGACCCCCCTCCACTACTGCAAAATAGCCCCCACCAGTCACAGTGTTGTACAGAAAGTTTATTGTCCCTTTAACCAGCGAGCTATCTTCCAAATGGTCAAGCACCAGACATATGTCTCTAATCCCAGATTCCCTGTCATCCCTCTCTATCTTAGCACCTTCCACCACTTCAAGTTCACAGTCACTAGTCCTTTCACACTCCCATGATCAAAGCAGACTAATTTTGCTATACTAAAACCTAAGGATAAACTGGAGGACATTTCCAGAGCTGTGCTCAGTTTCCAGGAGAAATCCCAGAAGCAGATATCTGTATGTGAGAAGCAGGAGCAACAAAGACTGGTCTTCATGTCAGATGTCATCTGACATCGGCAGCCATCAGAGTAACAAAAGAGAAGGAAGAAAGCTTGAGTTAAACCTCACTTATGAAAAGTTGCATTGAGATTAACACCATGAATTACTACAGTATAATGTTCTCAAGAGAACAAGGATAAATTCATAGCATCATGAACACCACAGCCTTGCAGACGCACCACGCTTACTGGGTGCCGCTGGCCAGCACAGCCGTGTGAGGAGGACAGGGCCTGGAGGGGGGTGGGTGTCACTGCTGGGTGCTGCTGCCTTCTGGCAACGCCGGTCAGGGGCTCAGTGTGGACCAGATCTCTGAGTTTCCTTCTTAGCTGGTTTTGGGGAAAAAATGTATGTGTGATTTAAGTACACCTTAATCTGCCTGTGAGTTCAACCCAAACCTGCCAGCACTGCACCTGAGCTGACCTACGTTACCAAAGCAGGGAGAACCGCATCCACCTGGGGCAAATCTCCCAGGTACACGCACCAGCTCAGCTTCATCCAGTTCCCTGCCCTCTCTGCAGGATCTGTCTCTCCAGGTGTGCCTCAGGCATCAGCTATCTGAATATTTATGTTATCCTGCTCTTTTCTGTGTTGCCTCGCTTTGCCTGTATTTGCCAGTCATCGAAAGAAGGGCTCCATGGTCTGCCTCACTGAATTCGCAGGTGATCCTGGCTGCAGCCTGCTCCAGGAGCTGAGACCCACCATCTGCATCTCTGCTGCCCACACTTGGATCTCCCTGGTCCTTACAGCCAACACATGCTCCCTTCAAGGACTAAACTTGTGCATGGTAGTCACCTTTTCTCCCTTTTTACCAGAGATTTTGGGTTATATAGCCACTGTCTTTCCTACTCAGACCGTGTTCTTGGTTGCCCACCAAACAGCCCTCCACAGCCTGTCCTCATGGCAGTTACAGCTGCCTTGGCCACAGTTTTCCTCTGGGGAGAACGGGGAGTGAAGCACAGTAATTTGTACTCTAAACAAGAGATGGATCTGATGCCGTGAAATGCCGAAGTTAAGACTCAATAGCCTTGGTGACTATTAAGCAGTTATTCTTTATTGCAGCACTGGGCGCACAGGGGACTGATCCACCAAATGTGCGCGCGGACTGATTTAGATGGATGGTTGAAATACATACTATGTATGCATATTCAGTAGTTTTCCAAGAAATGATTCCCTGTTCATTAACTCATTATTACAGGTTACTGCCCACTCCTGCATGCGCATTAGAGTCTCGGTGGTCTTCAGAGGCATCTGGTGGTCGTTTACTTCCTCCACTCCTCTTCATCTTTGTGACCTTCTGGGTGAACTGCAACCTTTTCTCTATTTCTTCATTCTTGCTGAGGCATCAGAAGATTAGCTTTGACTAGTCTCTGCATTCCTCAGCAATCCTAGGCCCCTTATTTTGAGACATAAGCTTCTACTACAAGGTTGTATTGTCCCAAAACACTCTTTCTTAAAGAAATAGGAGATAAGTTCTGACATTCAGTACTAGAACTGTTGCATCTGCTCTTTATAGTTCTAATATATTAAGCACCTACTTCAATGAGTTTACAGTTTTAACATATCAAACCCTATTTCAGATCCTTGGACACCAATGCTCACATACCACCTAAGTAGGAGTGTTTCAGTACTTGGTGCCTGGTCTTCTCCCCACCAGTGTCTCCTCCCTCATCCACAAACCCTTGGCCATGCAACCTCCACTAACCTTCTCCACTGCCAATCCACAGACTACAACCTGCAGTATGGGAACTGAGCAATCAGTCCATGCTTTCCAGGGTTAGATTTAACTTTGAGACACCAAAGCCAGTGTTGTTTTGAGGCAGACCCTGGGGCAAGCCCACTAACAGATCTACAGTCTCTGGGACTTGAAGATCCCAGCACAGCCTGAGGTGTGAAGGGGATGAGGATGTGAGCACTGTAAGTGGAGTGTTGCCCTTTACACTTCAGTCGGGTTTACTTTGCACAAACTAAGAGAGAACTAACCCATTCAGGGCTTTACTGAACTCTCTTCATCACTTCTCCACTATCTCTCCTTCATCGCCTCTCCAAGATCACCATATTCCACTGTAAATGCTACACTTGGGCCCCGAAGTCTGTTCCTATTTCAGAAGTGGTCAGATGCCAGACAGCACCTGAGGCAAGTGAACTTCTTCACAACATTAAATTGCTCAAGTGGAAAACCAGAGTGACCTTCTTTAGCAGTCAAACTGCTGAATGTTTTATTTATTTCTGAGGCCCAAGATTTCCTCTAGGGGTGCCTTGAGTACTGGGAGCACCATTGTATGGGAGTCCATGCCTGCCTGGACTGGGACGCCTTCTTATGCCCATTGAGCAACTTTCCCACACTTGAATGTCATCAGAGGTAAGGCTTTCCCAGACAAACAGGCCCAAGAAAATATGGACAGGATGAGAAAGACAAGGGGCCTCATCCCTAGAAAAAAAATCCTTCCTTAATCAGTCATATGGGTCCAAAGACTTTATTGCAACAAAACAATCTTCACAGGACTCGTGTCCACAGTTGTATTTCTGTATTTGCCTTGCTCCTGTCTCTCAGGATGTTAAACCCCACCACTTTATGGTTGCTGTTGTAAAGGTTAATCTCCACCTTTGCATCCCAACCAGCTCTTCCTTGTTTCTGAGTAACAGATCCAGCAGTGCATCTCCTGGTTCATTGATTATCAGCACAAAGAGGTTGTCTCCTACAAGCTCCAGAAGTCTCCTGTGTTGCTTGCACCCAGCCCCGTTGCCTCTCTGTCCCATTAGGGTGGTTGAGGTTTCTGATGAGCACCAGGACTTACAATCACAAGGCTCTTTCCAACTTTCTGGAAAAGGTTTCATTTGCTTTGTCTCCTCCATTGGTGAGACAATCTGAGCCTTACCTCTATGCTCTTGGATGTCCCATTGCCTGTCCCAAGGCACAGCCTGTGCTCTCCAGCCACCACTTTGCACAGAGCTCACAAGCCCTCCTCCTGTCTCTCCTGAGCTGCCTACATCCAGCCATGTGAGCTATTCCACCCACGGCACCTTTGTCACTCCTCAAAAGTTCACATTCCTCAGACTCAGTAAATGGATGTTAAAGTAAACCAGATATTAATATTTGAATGAAACAAATTTAAGTGTATTGCTTGCAAACATCACAGAATTGATGTCAATGCACTTGAAATGGTGCTTTTCCCACAGCAAAGCCTGGCCTGGTTTTCAGGGGTACTGAATGAGGACTTCTAAAGGAAAGATTGAGTCCTTAGCCCAGGGAGATGTGACCAGGATTAGTTAACTCGGTGAGGACTTTGTGTATCCAACCAACCATCCCCAGCTTTTCCCCCTCCTTGATCAGCAAGATCAAGGAGACACTCCACAGGCCTGTGCCCATGGCCCTCGCCCCAGAGCCATGTGGTCTCTAGGCATGTTGAGAGGCTCCCAGGCCGTGTCCTTGTGTGCACAGGGGTTGCCCGCTGGGTGCTTCTGGATTCTCCTCCTGGATGCAAAGGCAGATGATTTTGCACCTGCCATTTTCACAGCAAGACCCATCTGTTTTACCTTCACCTTGAGGTCCACAATAAATCTATGCTGTCCATCAGACTGCTCCCCAGAACAGTGTTTCCTGTTCCATCTGGGTGCATTGATTATTCCAATGCTGGGAAGATAACAGGCAACATCTCTACTAAAAAACATGCTATCACTTTCAGATAGATGTCCAGTTTGTCCAGGTAAGCTTGAATCTTAATCTTGTCTTTACAGTTTTTCGTAACTTACTGTCTTTTTCAAATTTCTGCCTGCTCCATATTCCATCTTCCACAATGGCATTGGTTATTAATGGGAGTGGATGAAGGATGAATCCATTCAGGCCTCCTGCTTTTCATGCACCCTTCTGCTTTGACAGTGAGTGGCCACCCTCAGAGTACCGCTGTCCCACCAAGAGCCCAGCCAAGTGCTAGAACCAGATGCAGCAACTGACCCTTCTGGTGCAGGAACATGGGATGGCTGACCTGATCACACCACGTGTTGCTAGTTAGCTACCCTCCTCCTGGTTCCTCATTCCCAAGGTGCAGCTCTTGGACCAACCTTCCTTTCACCCCAACACCTCCTTCGGAAGCCTGCAAGACCCTGCGGCAGTGATGCAAACCTTCGAGGCTGGACATATAATGGGGAGCAGAGCTGCCGGTCCACTGAGCTGGCTGGTACTGTCCCAATTTGCACAAGCCCTCCACAAAGTGACACTCTGCACTGCATTGCCCTGCAAGTGACATCCAGGTAAACAGTGAAAACTGGGGGTGTATGACAAAATCCCATATAAATGGGATTTAAGGGTGGCAGAGCACTGGAACAGGCTGCCCAGGGAGGTGGTGGAGTCTCTGTCTCTGGAGACGTTCAAAACCTGCCTGGAGGCGTTCCTCTGCCCCCTGCTCTGGGGGACCCTGCTCTGGCAGGGGGTTGGACTAGATGATCTCCAGAGGGCCCTGCCAACCCTATGATTCTGTGATCCTGTGATTCTATGAAATCCTAAGCAACATGGACATATTTACTAGAAATGTCATGGTGTTTTCTAACAGCGGTAATTTTGCCTTCATCAATGATTTAACTCAATGACTCAAAGAAAGCAAGACACATATGGGATTGGTTCAAAAATTGTGGAATAATGTTATTGTTAATGCAGAAAGAAATCAACAGTGATTAGTTACAGGGGAAAAAAGCATAAAGTAACATTATCTCAAAGAAATCCCCATAAAACAATAGCATCTGAATAACATGGAGAGGAAGAGGGTTGGAGGATATGTCACAGATGAGAAAGCAATCAGGAACCAGTGCATAACTCAAATCTTTTAAAAAATTAACTTCCATCCTGTATTATTTAACATGCTGTGGTTACAATACATTTTGAGTTATCCAAGTTGTCGGCTCTGAACCAACTTACTCTAGAGATGTCTGGGAGACATTTTGGAAAACATCCAGCTGAGAGACCAGGACATGAGAGTTGGGGTGTCCTCCGGGTAATCACAGAATCACAGAATGGTAGAGGCTGGAAGGGACCTCTGGAGATCATCTAGTCCAACCGAGGTTGGACAGGAATGCGTCCAGGAATGCGAGTTTTGAAATCTCCAGAGACGGAGACTCCAGCACCCCTCTGGGCAGCCTGGGCCAGGGCTCTGCCACCCTCACAGCAAAGAAGTTTTTCCTCATGTTGAGATGGAACATCCCATGTTCCAGTTTGTGCCCATTACCTCTTGTCCTGTCAGTGGGCACCACTGAGAAGAGCCTGGCCCCATCCTCCTGACACCCACCCTTCAGCTGTTGCTGGGCATTGATGAGATCCCCTCTCAGCCTGCTCTTCTCCAGCTGAACAGCCCCAGGGCTCTCAGCCTTTCCTCAGCACAGAGATGCTCCATCCCCTCAGCATCTCTGTAGCCTCTGCTGAACTCTTTCCAGCAGTTCCCTGTCCTTCTGGAACTNCAGCCGGGTCTCAATCCACCTCACTGCCCACTCGCCGAACCCACACACTTCCTAAGCTTGCCTGTGAGGATGTTATGGGAGAGTGTCAGAAGCCTTGCTAAAGTTGAGTTAGACAACATCTGCTGCCCTCCCCTCATCCACCCAGCCAGCCATGCCATCGTAGAAGGCTATCAGATTGGCGAAGCATGATTTACCCTTGGTGAATCCATGCTGACCACTCCCAATAACGTTTTCCCCTCTACGTGCTTAGAAATGACATCCAGAATGAGCTCTTCCATCGTCTTTCCAGGGATGGAGGTGAGGCTGACCGGCCTGTAGTTTCCTGGGTCATCCTTTTTGCTCTTTTTGAAGACTGGTGTCACATTAGCTTTCTTCCAGTCCTTGGGCACCTCTCCTGTTCTCCATGACCTGTCAAAGATGATGGAGAGTGGCCAAACAATAACATCTGCCAGCTCCCTCAGCACTCCTGGGTGCATCCCATGAGGGCCCACAGATTTGTGCACATCAGGTTTGCCTAATGATCTCTAACCAATCCTCCTCGATCGAGGGAGAGTCTTCCTTAGTCCAGGCTCTCTCTCTTTGCTCCAGGGTCTGGGATTCCTGAGGGCCGGCCGTAGCAGTAAAGACTGAAGCAAAGGCTGCATTCGGTACCCCCGCCTGCTCTGCATCCTCCGTCACCAAGGCACCCACCTCATTCAGCAGAGAGCCCACGTTTTTCCTAGTCTCCCTTTTACTACTGATGAACTTGAAGAAGCCCTTCTTATTGTTCTTGACATCCCTTGCCAGGTTTAATTCTGAGTGGGCCCTAGCCTTCCTCATTGCATCCCTGCATGCTCTGACCATGCTCCTATACTTCTCCCAAGTGGCCAGTTCCTTTTTCCACACTCTGTAAACTTCCTTCTTCCATCTGAGTATTTCCAGAGGCTCCTTCCTCATCCATACAGGTTTCCTGCCTCCTTTGCCTGATTTCTTGCTCCTAGGGATGCACTGATCTTGAGCTTGGAGGAAGTGGTGCTCAAATATTAACCATCTCTCTTGCACCCCTCTTCTTTCCAGAGCCGTAGCTCATGGGATTCAAGCAGGTTTGCATACAAGGTATTGTCTCTACAGTCTGGCAATAAGAAGCCTTGGGTACCACTTGTAGAAGTGAATCTGGTACCACACGATGCAATCAGGCATGGTCCTACCTGGCCTGGCACGGAGGTAGCAGCAGACAGCCTGAAAACACCTCTCATACACTTACACCAAGTGATCCCTCAGGTGGCCGAGGAGCTTCACTAGCCTTCATTACCTAAGCCCTTCATTTTCCTTCTCACTCAGCCCTGTAAGGCCGTGTCTTACCCAAAGGGGCAGGTCACAGAATCACAGCAGTGCTCTTGTGGGAAGCTGTGGAGGTCTCCAGTCTAAGCCTCCCATGTGGAGCAGGACTATCCCCAAAACCAGATCAGGTTGGCTATGGCTTTGTCTGGACAGCTCTTGATGGAGGATGGAGATGCCCCACCTCTCTAGTGACCTTGCCCATGGCTGCACTCTCCTGGGGAAGAAGCTTTTCCTCTTCTAGTCCTTACCCCATGCCCAGGCATCACCCCCTGCTGCATGCTGGGCAGTGGCCCTCTGATCACAGAGAAGAGCATGATCCACTTGCTCTCCAAGGCAATCTTCCCCCAGTATGCAGGCTATCTTGGGAGACCTCCCTCTCAGATGCTGCCTTGACCTCCTCCATCAGCTGGACTGAGAGTGGCTCCAGATCCCTCACCTGGCCCACGGCTGCACAGGCTCCTTCTTCTTCCACCGCCACTGGCTATGGTGAGCTTTCAGGGCACAGAATTCTTGCGGATGACGTAGGTCAAAGCACCCTCTGCCTCTGTAAGGCAGCACAGGCAGCCATTATCAGGCATGCAGCATTTAGTGACACTTCCCCAACAAACCCTTCCCCCCTACAATTCATCTGTGGCTCAGGGGGCTCCTGAGCTGGAGCCATTGTCTTTCTAACAGTACTGATGGAGAGGGTTTTCTTCTCAGACCAGTATCTGAGAACATGGAAAGACTTTAGCCTCCGTACTACCATACCCATGTCTACGTGCTTCACCATGTGCCAAGGGAAGGACTAGCTGTGGTTTGGTTTGCATACACTGTTTTTTCCTTATGTCCCCCAGCTCTTATTCTGAAAGAGACAACGGGAGACCTGAGCCCTCCAATCTACCTGGGATAATCCTTAACACACTCCTCAGGCATCTTCCTTGCAGTTTGAGCTGTCCTTATCTATTCAGTCACTTTTCTCATACAAGTTGTGCCAGAACTTCTGCTATCTTTGCTGCCCTTTTCTGAGCTCCTCCCAGGGCTAGTTTACCTTCTTGAAACAGACAAACGAGCTGCAGACAGTGTCACTGTACAGACAGACTAGGGATTTGCACAGCATTGTAAACATATGTCTTGTGTTCTTTTTAAGTGCTTTACTAATAGTTCCTAACATTTGATTCTAATTCAGGACCTGCTGCTGTCTAGGTAAAATCAGGATAACTTTTTTTACTCTGATGGCTTCTGGCTTCCAGCAGCTTTCCTAGCCTTGCTGAGTAGCCATCGTGACCTTCATATAAGCCTCTGCTATGTTATCTTCAAACAGGCTTCGCGCATTCTGCAAGTATTTTACTCTTTGGATGGTTCTTTAATTAGATTTTTTACATTCCATTTAACATTACATTTTAACATTTTCACTTTGAGTTTTCATTAAACACTACTGCAGATGACTGTTATTTTACTGCCCCTGCACAAATATCATATTAAACAAAAGTGAATCAAACCCTCTGCACTAACTGGAGCATGTCAAAAGTTCCTTCTCCTCCTGTGAGTTCCCTGCTCTGCCCCACAAAGCAGTTGTGCGTGGCATAACTCAATTTAGCTTCAGCATCACACCCAATCTCTACCACAGTAATCGAAGTCTCCCTTCCTACCCCTTTTCCTGCTTTCAGCCTTTCCAATGTCCCTCCATGTCCTCAGCCATTTCTAACACTGTTCCTTTAGCTTTTAGGCCTCTAACTTCACTTCAAAAGGACCCTGTGTTAATTGTTGAGCCACTTATTTAACTAATGTGACTTCAACATTTCCTTAAGACGTGGCACCACTCCTACGCTGACACTGGAGATCTCTGCTGCGTACCAAGCACCCCAGCAGCAGAGTGACTCCCTCGCACCAGGTGTCTGATGTAACACACTTTTTAGTGTCCTCATTCAAAACTAGGCTTTCAGCACTTTCCCTCTGGCATCTGCAAGGTAGAATGAGACACTTGGAGGGCTACCGGACATTAAATATGAAGCATCACATCTCCTGTAACTCAGGGTTCTGCCTAAGAGCCTCACCTGAATCCCTGCATCCCACTGGCTACCACGGAGCCATCTGCTCCTAAATCAATTAAGTTTTCTAAAACCCCAGCAGCTGCCTTTGAACTACAACCGCATAAGCCTGTCCTCAGCCTTCTGATCCCTCACACTTAGCACTGCATAAAGTGGATCTAGCAATTTCTGCCGCGTAAGCAGCAGGAGATTTCCTCTCTGCAAACATCCTTTCATTCCTCCAGTGCAGGAAATCACAGCTAATGCTGCTCCATCAGTGCCTTTATCTCCCAACACCTGCCAGCTTTCTATTCCAACAATTAGCAAGAGTCAGCACAGCTACATCAAATACACCAAGGCGAGCAACAACCACCTGCCTGGGATAAGCATTAGCTATTTAACTGCCTTCGTAACAGATGATAAGGGGCCTCCTGCTACCCAGACATTTCCTGCTCCTTGGGAGAGGAGCTCAACCCCCACTGTCTACCCCCTCCTTTCAGGGAGTTGCAGAGAGCAAGGTCTCCCCTCAGCCTCCCTTTCTCCAGGCTGAACCCCCCCAGCTCCATCAGCCGCTCCTCACACCACTTGTGCTCCAGAGCCCTCACCAGCCTGACTCTGGGACACCTCCCAGCCCGCTGTTGGAAGGTGTCCGCAGGGGAAGCTCAGTCACCCTCCTCCCACCACACCCTTGCATGCACCAGAGCTGAAATTTCCTGTGCCCTTTGTGGAACCACCACAAAGCAGAGCTCAGGGCTCTCCAGACCCAACCATAACTGACCAGCTTGAATACAGCCCATCGGGACATTTCTGTGAGCCCCACATCCCTATCCTAGCAAGACATAGACTCTTGCTTAAAGAAGAAAGCCAGCTCCGAGTCCTCTGAACACAACAGCCAGGGCAGTGACCAAGGACAAGCAACAAGCTGCATCTGGTACAGGACTAGCAGAGGTGACAGGAACACCCGAGTTGTCCAGGAAGGTCATTGCGAAGGTCTGCTTTGCCCCAGACTGCTCACCAAGACACACTGCCAGCTACAGGACAGGGAATGTCCTGTTTTACCTTCGTGTTTATCGGCAGCTGATTCTGCTGAATCTTGCTTTCCACATCAATTCCCAACCCTTTTTGTTAGCTCACCAACTTTCATCTCAAGAATAGCATGTGGCACACAGGCTTCCTCGGTCTTCTGTGCAACTCAGATAACCCCTTGGCTGTGGTCCCAGTTTGCTCCACACTGCAGATACTGCTCAGGCAGAGCCTTCCTTATGTGCTGCTGCTTTAGCAACATCCACCACCCGAACCTTCCTGTGACCTCCTCAGGAGACGTCTGAGGGTCTCTGCAAACTTTAGAAACAGGCAGACATGCCTAGAAAAAGATGGCTCTAGCAGAAACCTCGCGGGCAACTGTATTTTATAATAATTTTCAGAAGTGACTCTTCTGAAGGCATTGCATCCCAAATCGAGGATGGTGCAAAATCTCCCCATAAAGGCACCATCTTTTGCTCTCGCTCAGCACATTTGCATTTGTCCTCCTTCCATTTCTGTAGATATCAAAATCATCAAATTCCTCCTCTCTGATTTGTGATCTCCTCTGTACTACTCTCCCCAGGATGCTACACCATGGCATTTTATCAGAATATGTCAGGAATACATAGAAAATATTTCAAAAGAGTACCCCATAAAAAACTTCCCCCATAACTCACTTCTGATTTCACTTCACCCAAACCAGCTGGATGGAGCCTACAGAAGATACAAAATATGAACAATGTCCACATTTTATTTTACAGCTTCCCCATACAATAAAAAAAAAGAAATGAAAAAATGATACTAAAAAGTATGCAGCCATCTGCAACCAGGCTCTAGTCTGTCTCACCACAGGTCTCTATTTACCATGAAGCTTCAGAAACTTCAGAGTAACTGAGAGCAAAAAGCCGCAGCTAGTTCATCTTTGCTGTGCTGAAGGCCACAACCTCCTGGCAGACGAGCAGGCAGGTCTAACAGCTCCCACCAGCTGGGAGGACCCAGGGGCTCTTGCAGGAAGCAACACATATCCTGATGGCCACCAGGAGCTTGGACGACTCTTTGTGTCTTGTCCCCTGCCTCCAGGGCTGTGACAGGACAGGGCTCGTGCCTGCCCCAGGCCATGGCCTCTGGCCAGCAGTGCTCATGCAAAGGCAATACTGGGTCGCTTTTTGCAGGCTCCTCAAGGCAGCCACTATCCGTGGCAGCAGGATGCTCAGCCCTGCAGACAGCAGCCTTTTTTTTCCGTTTGTGTCTCCTAGGAAGTTTCCAAAGTCATTCCTCTCCCTAGGAGCAATCACTGAAAATGTTACAATGAGCCAAGACCGGTGGACTTCTTCTGCCCCGCTCTTAGGTGAATGATGTTTGTCACAGTTGGGCAACATCTACAAAACGTGCTGGCTGCAACAGTCCTCAACAGCTTTTACAGGGATAATGAGCATGGGACAAAGGCTGTGAGTCCAACCTGCTCTATTCACCCTCTCCTCACAGAAGTGCTTGGTGACCTGGGGAAGCAGCACCAACCCCAGCTGCTGCCAGCTGAGCTGTGCCCAAGCCAGTCCCCGAGATATAGCATCACCAGGACATGTCGCTGTTCCACACAAACATCCCAAAGCAGGAGTGTGGCTTCTTCAAAGCCTGTAACCAAAAGGCCAAGGACAGCGAGGGAATGAGCTCCTCTGCCCTGGACAGCCAGGAGAGCAGAAGCAGAGCTCCTCCACTCCCACTCTGGGGAAACGCTGAAGCCACCCCTCAGCAAAACAGTGTCTCTGAGGGGACACACAGATCCTGCATTACCCTCTTCTATTCAGAGGTTTCTGAATGTGCCAAGACAGTCAGAACCCATTTGAAAAATCTCTCCGCTTGGCAACTCTCAGCCCTGCCAGGACACGCCACCAGCCACACAGTGGAGTTGTGTGTGTACTGGTCACAGCACCTTCACTACAGGTATCTCCTTGGAAAAAGCATCTTCACCGCACACGTTATCCTGCAGGCAACTCTCCTGCCAGACGCCTGCAACTCAGGAGGCACCAGCCGCCCGAGAGCAATTTCTACAGCGCAGCCCCAGCCCCAAGCCCTCCTGGAGCCACATCTGGGCACTGGATGCACATCCACAAGGCAGCCAGGGCACAGGAATTACAGGTTTTCACAGAATTTCAGTGGGAAGACCTTCTCCCTTGAAGGCACTGCAAGTTTTGCTGTGGAGGAAGCTAGGCGGAAGAACTTAAATGGGGGAGGCAGTTACGGCAGCTGTGCCAGACAGATAATAAGACAGATCATCACAGCAGACAGTACGCAGGTACAGGAGCTGTCAAAGATGGTTTCATAAAGGGGATAATGGGAGTTCACTGAAGTTCAAGACCAGGAGCCACTCTTTGGTTTCTAATTGAGACTGGCAGACCATGGATGTGTGCACCCACACACAGGCACATGCAGCCACCTCTCTGCACATGCATTTATTCTCCTGCCACCATCCGGATGTCATTAATGATCAGCTTCCAGTTAATCATGTAGGTTACTCCAACAAAAACTTTGTACACTGGGTGCAATAAAGAACAATGAACCTGTTTGGTTTGTAGATAACTTGAAGCTATTTAGAAATTACAGGGCTGGACCCAAGCAGGTCCACAAAAGGAAAGGCACTTCACAGAATGGTTTGGGTTAGAAGGGACCTTAAAGATCATCCATTTCCACCCCCTGCCCTGGGCAGGGACACCTCCCACCAGCCCAGGCTGCTCCAAGCCCCGTCCCACCTGGCCTTGAACCCCTCCAGGGATGGGGCAGCCACAGCTTCTCTGGGCAACCTGGGCCAGGGGCTCACCACCTTCATAGTAAAGAATTTCTTCCTGATATCCAATCTAAATCTCCCCTCTTCCAGTGTAAAACCCTTCCCCCTCATCCCATGGCTCCCCTCGCTGATCCAGAGTCCCTCCCCAGCTTTTCTGGAGCCTCCTGAGGGACTGTAAGGAGCTCCAAGGTCTCCCCGGAGCCTTCTCTTCTCCAGGCTGACCCCCCCAGCTCTCTCAGCCTGTCCCCACAGCAGAGGGGCTCCAGCCCCCTGATCATCTTCATGGCCCTCTTCTGGCCCTGATCCAACAGGTCCATGTCCTTCTTGTGCTGAGGACTCCAGAGCTGGATGCAGCACTCCAGGTCGAGTCTCACCAGAGCAGAAAAGGGGGCAGAATCACCTCCCTCGACCTGCTGGCCATACTTCTTTTCATGCAGCCCAGGATGCGGTTGGTTTATGGGCTGCCAGCACACGTTGCCAGATCATGCTGAGCTTCTCGCCCACCAGCACCCCCAAGTCATCAGGTCCCATGGACTTATGCACCTTCAGGTTCCTCAGATGGCCTCGAACCAGATCTCCTACAGTGGGCGGTTCTTCATTCTCATAGCCCCCGCCTTTTCCTTCTGCAACTTGGGCAGTGTGGCTGGAGCCCTTGCTGGTGAAGACTGAGGCAAAAAGTCATTGAGTACCTCAGCCTTCTCCATATCCTGGGTGACCAGGTCTCCTGTTTCCTTCCTGAAAGGAGCCACATCTTCCCTAGTCTTGCCTTTATCCCTGAATTACTTATAGAAGCTTTTCTTGTTATCTTTGATGTCCCTAGCCAGACTTAATCATAGAATCATAGAATCATGGAATCATAGAATCATAGGGTTGGAAGGGACCTCGAAAGATCATCTAGTCCAACCCCCCTGCCAGAGCAGGGTCACCTAGAGCACATCACCCAGGAACGCGTCCAGGCGGGTTTTGAATGTCTCCAGTGAAGGAGACATTCAAATTAATTCTGTCTGGGCTTTAGCTTGCCTAGTTCGGTTCCTGGCCACTCGCACAGTTCCTCTGTATTCCACCCACTTCGTACTGCATATTGAACTGAATATGAATTGCATGTTCATACTGCAACTGAACTATGTGCACCTCCACAATGCTATGGGCTACTCAACTTGATACACAGGGAAAAGAAATGGCTCCTATCCAGTTTAACTTCTTTTTGATGGATGAAGAAACATGGAAAGGTTCTTCCTTAATAACCCCAATCTCTTCCCTTCCCTTCCCTTGGGGCCCACTGCCCAGTATCACCTACACCTAAGATACCAAAGGAACCACCACAACCCAGGTCCCTCTCTCCACTGTTCCCTTTGTCTCTCAGGAGGTATCGTGTAAGGCCAACCCATGTGGCTGCAACCTCTAAAAGCACAACGCGTAAGACAACCCACAGAGATGAGGGGTTGATTCTGCCCGTGAATTACATGGACTTTTAAAGCGGGCCGCAGCTGAGGATGACCAGGCACCTGGAGGATCTCCTGCCCCCACTCTTGGCTTTTCACGGCAGTTGTGCAGGGGGGAAGAAACACCATCTTGGAGAAGCACTTGGGAGAGCGCTCACAGTCCCGTGCGGCTGTGTGAGGGGCTCTCCAGAGAAAACTCCCAACATTTCGCTTGCAGCCCCTGTCCCTCCATATCGGTTCAAAGGCAGGACGGAACCATCCTGCGTGTCTCAGCTGCACAGCTTGGGCCAGCAGCTTGGCAGTGCTCATCTGCTGCCCAGGAGATAGACAGAGCACGCTGCTCCGCTGGGAGCCCTTCTAACTGACTGGATTCCCAGTTTAATTAATTAACACACATAACAAGATTTTTCAATCTCTTTTCCAGTTTGAAGCTCCCTCCCTGCTATCCTTCCTCATTTCCACACTTCTCTCCAATTTAGCTATATCCAATATTTTCTTACCCACAATTGAGCTGCACAGATAGGAAAAAACCACCACCAATAAAAAAAACAGAAATCATTTGAAAGAACAAGCAAAAACTTATGTGGAATATGTAATTTACTGTCTTACTATGTTTTCCACGTACAATCCCCAACTGCTAAGCTTGAAAATGAGGAAGGATCACACGCTGCAAGTGACAGCGAATTACAGTACCATATCCCCTTCGTATGGAAAGAGCAAGAGAGGACTGCACTTCTTACAGACTGAAAATACTATCGAACCCCTCCTTTCTCTTCCTTTGCACAGGCCCTGTGGCCTGTCTCCAGAGACGCTGGCGGAGAGGGGAAAATTAGGCTTGAGTAACATCTTTGAAATGTTGGAGGGACAAAGGACCAAGAACAGATGATGGATGGAAACAGGCAGAAAGAGGCAGCAGCACACGGGGGGGGGTTCAGCCCTGTAATTAGATTCATTTGAGTTCTCTCTTCCTTTACAGTAGTTCATAACACCCACCTTGTCTTTTGGCTGTTTTCAAGCACTGAGCTGCTGTCTGCACTGCATCCTCTGTCCCAGCTCCAGGGTCTCACTGCTGATCAACAATGGTGAGCACCAACGCCACATCTTGTACACTAAATGAGAGCTGGGTCTCCCATGTCTGATACAACTTCACCCCTGGTTTTGCTGCCCAGACCCCCAAGCCCTTCAGCCTGGTTCTCATCCTCACACCACAGTACACTCATAAAACCTGGTCGCATTATCACCCAGACTTCTGCCAAGAGTACTTCTACCCCCCATCCTGTCCTTTAAAGGGGATACAGAACTACACTCACATTTATTCTCCATTCTTCAATATATCAATCTCACTAACGACCTTGTTAAGCACAAGCAGAACTCCATCCCTCCTTTGCAGGTTGCCTTTATTACTGAAGTGTTGACCCTTCCCGTGGTCCAGCCCTCCTGTTCAAACCTCTCTCCCCTCCTGTAAGACACTGGATGCACTCGAAGCTGCAGGACAGCTCTTCTACTGCCTTTGACCATAACAGTTTTTTAACTTTACATAAGCATTATCACTCCATTTCCCTACTTGCAAAATCCTGAGCAGCACTTTGTGCAACATCAGGGTAGGACATCACTTTCTGCTCCTGAATTTCCATTTTATGTCATTTGAGGTCAAAGTATCAGCTTCAAATTTAGAAGTGGACTCCAATTCACAGGCTTTGAAACTTCCTACAAGGGCACTCTGAGAGGTTACTTCTCCAATTTCTCCTTTCTTGCCCATCTGCAGAGTTCCTGTCCTGTACCAGGACAACCTAAAAAATTGGGGTCCACTCCACTCCCACTGCAGCACCAAGCCCAGCACATCCATGTGCATCCCTGCATTTAGTATGGAGTACTGGACACTGTCAGCCATCAGCTCACGTTCATAGCCGCCTCCATCCATCATGCACGTTAATAGACTTCTATTATCTGAAGTGCCAACTCTTAGAAACACAATACAGGCCAGAAGAGCCCCAGCTGGCTTGTTTTAATGCATTGTCTGCATTTTAAGGAACAGCTTCAGAGTAGTTTATTAGTGATCAAACCCCTCCTGGACCTTCCCAGCAGAGATCCAGGAGACTGGGTTACTGGAGTTGACCAGGGGACCACGTTGGTCCCACTGACCTGGGTTAAGAGGGGCTGCAGGGGTCAAAAGGAAGAGAAGGTTATTACTTCTCTTTCATGGATCATGGAATTTCAGAGTGGGAAGGGCCCTCTAGAGCTCATCCAGTCCAACTCCCCTGCTAAAGCAGGGTTGCCCAGAGCACATCACTCAGGGCTGCATCCAGGCGGGGCTGGACAGTCCCCAGAGGAGGGGACTCCACTCCCTCCCTGGGCAGCCTGTCCCAGGGCTCTGCCACCCTCAAAGGAAAGAAGTTTTTCCTCATATT
>VXBO01007116.1:31187-70475 GCA_013400135.1 Rhinoptilus africanus
TTCCTCCAGTCCTCAGGCACCTCTCCTG
Organism: Rhinoptilus africanus; assembly: GCA_013400135.1. Taxonomy (NCBI): domain Eukaryota; kingdom Metazoa; phylum Chordata; class Aves; order Charadriiformes; family Glareolidae; genus Rhinoptilus; species Rhinoptilus africanus. The sequence continues at coordinate 31,216 of VXBO01007116.1, forward strand.
TTCTCCAGGACCTCGCAAAGATGGTGGAGAGTGGCCCAGCAATAACATTTGCCAGCTCCCTCAGCACACGTGTGTGCATCTCCTCAGGGCCCATGGACTTATGGATGTCCAGTTTGGCCAACTGTCTCTAACCTGATCTTCCTCTACTGGGGAAAACTCCTCCTCTCTCCAGACCTTCCCCCTTGCCTCCAGGGCCTGGGATTGATGAGGAACAGCTTTAGCAGTGAAGACTAAGCAAAGAAAGCATTCAGCAGCTCTGCTGTGTCTTCCACCACTAGGGTGCCCATCTCATTTGTTTGTGGGCCTACACTGTCCCTAGTCTTCCTTTTTCTATTGAAACTGAAAGAACCTCTTCTTGTTCTTTCCCCAAGCTAATGGCTAATGCTAATGGGATGGCTAAGGGACATTGCCTGGACAGTGCTAACTGGTATTTCTCAATATTCTTTTTTCCCTCCATTGGTGCAGAGAAAACAAAACTACTGTGGGCAGGGACATTACAATATCATTTATTTATAACCAAAGAGGTTAAACTTTGGATTATAGGGTTTAGAGATGTTTTTTTTTCAAAGCTATCCTTTATTCCATTTGCTGCTTATTTGCCACTTTCTGATGACCTACAAGACCACAAGTTTCAGACAGAAGGAAGGCTGGTGGAAGAACATCACTCCTATAACCCAAAGTAAAGATTTTTATTTAAAAAAAAAAAAAGTTCCTAATTTTTCTTCAGATGGCAGCAGGTTTTCATTCCACTCTGCAGCAGAGCCCTTTCCTGATGGTTGGAAAGAACCTTTGCAGATCTCTCACCCAACTTCATCTCAAGGAGAGCAATCCCCCACCCGAGCTCAAGACTGTAGGATGGAGATCTCTCCAGCCTGTCCCACTGTTGCACTGCTCTCCTCACAAAGACATTGCTCATATCCAATCTGAAACTTCCAAGACGCTATTTGCAGGCGCTGAAGTTCATTACCTGCCCTGCTCTGCATCATCATCTTGGTAACCGCCCTTCAAGGAGCTGCATGGTTGCACCTGGATCGTGCCCCTTCAGCCAGGCTCTGGTGTTTCTGGTTAACAGGTATCTCTAACTTCTGTCCTGGTAGAAGACCGCGAAATCAAGAATTAGTGACATGCCTAAGTATTCACAGCACGTTTTTCTGCAGGCCAGGCCAGGCAGATCTGGAACACACCAGAACAAGTGCCTCAAAAGAACCTATCTTAGAGAAGACAGCCAAGCTCTGCTGTCTCCAGCACAGAAAGTAATTTCTGTTATCAATTGTTTTTTCTTTAGTTGATCACACCAGATGCAAAAAATTAAAAGGCTTGATTTGAGCGCAGCATTGCCCAAATGCAACCATGACAGCCCCAGCAGTACTTCTTCCTTATCGATGCAAAGCCTTACTGGGCACAGAAAGAAACCCAGCTCTGCACCACACCCCTGAGCGGGTGCCCACAGACACTGTGCCCTTCCGGGGTTTCAAAACCAAGGACATCAGCATAGCACAGACCAAGCAGTTCTCCAGGAATTCTTTTCCACATAAAGGGAAACTCTGCAGTAAGTGGTACAGGCTTCACGCGAGAGCAGGTCAGGTGAAAGCCTGGGAAGCAGACAAGGACCCAGTTTCCACCTTGCATCAACGAGCATGCCCTAGGTTAGCTTGACTTTCCCTTTTAAGTATTTACTTTAAAAATGCACAAGGTGTGCTCCAGAACTCTGCAAGCCTTCCTCACCAAGGAACAGCAGCCCCAGAGCTCCCATGCTGCATCCACCCTTCCCACACCAGATCCTGGGGTCCAATCCTGCCGATCCCTGGGCATCTACCAGCCCTCTCAGCACCTTCAGACACACACAGTCCCTCTGAGACAGGCAGAGGGGATTGTGGCAGCTGCAGCTAAAATCTGAAGTACTTTGTGGCTCTGGGGAGTTCATGATCAGAGATTTTCTTACTTTTGGGGGGGAGCAAGACTCTGTCGGAAATCCATTTATTTAGCTCTGGAACGAATGTCATCCCAAGGCAAAAAGAAGCTGCATAGGGAAAAAGCACCAGAAATCAAGAAGTGAAAACAGTGAAGTCCAAAGCAGAAACTAAACATGACTTTTTAGAGCACCGAGAGCGATCAGAGGGCACACATTTAAACCAGACCATTAGCTCACAAGTGATTCATTACACTATCAACAGAAAAACAATCATTATGACATTCCTTTAGTTTCACCTTTTCACATCAGTTCCAGATGGTTCAGCTTCTTCCAAGCTATCCATGGCATTTAACCTTCACTAGCTCCCTCCTAGTGCCATGAGGTGGTCCAGCAACAACCAGTGGAGTCAAAATGACAAAAAATGATGATAAGCTGATGACACAAAGCTGGGAGGGGTGGCTGACACCCCAGAAGGCTGTGCCACCATCCAGAGAGACCTGGACAGGCTGGAGAGCTGGGTGGAGAGAAACCCAATGAAATTCAATAAGGGCAAGTGTCAGGTGCTGCCCCTGGGGAGGAATAACCCCCTGCACCAGGACAGGTTGGGGGTGACCTGCTGGAGAGCAGCTCTGGGGAAAGAGACCTGGGAGTCCTGGGGGACAACAGGATGGCCATGAGCCAGCGATGGGCCCTGGTGGCCAAGAAGGCCAATGGCATCCTGGGGGGCATCAAGCAGAGCGTGGCCAGCGGGTGGGGGGAGGTCATCCTCCCCCTCTGCTCTGCCCTGGGGAGGGCACATCTGGAGTGCTGGGTCCAGTGCTGGNTAAAAACAGCACAGACCAGAAGAAAGCAAGTGTAAGTAAAAAAAATGCAAACAAATCCAAATTTGAATTGGAAATACAGGAGCTGGAAATAAAAAGACCTGTAAAGAGTGTCACTCTGTAAAGAGACACGCAAATGTGTCCATTTTTAAAGTCCGAGAGCTTGACAGCATGAAGAATTCTGGCTATCACTGAAAGCTGGTAAGTTGAATTGACAGGGAGGAGAAAAAAAAAATACTAAGACAATACAACTTAAAGCCTGTCCAATACCGAGTAAAGATATGGGGTGTTTGCACCTCATGTAACTTCCCTATATAATAAAGTCTAACAAATTCATACTCCAATATGATGGTCATTATCACTTTCAAAGCAATTTACATACTGGGAGCAAGAAGTTTCCAAAACATATTAACTCCTACCTTAAGGCCCTTTAAACATACCATGTCGTTTTCCTGATAAAGAAGTACTTTCAGTGTTTGGCTTACACGACTTCAGGGGGGCACAGGTAAAGTGGAGAGTCTCAGAGCACACAGGGAAAATCACAGCCTGGACATGCTAAGCTACATTTACCCAGCTACACACACACTATGCTGAAGAAATGCAAGGCAAAACTGCCTGACGTGTTTCAATACTTATCTTCAGTTTTAATGGTGCAGAGTTAATTAACTGGTAAATCCCGTATTTACAGAATGTGAGGATGGCCAGCTCTGAAGAGGGCCATGTTCTCCTTGCAGTATCTCAGCAATCCTCATTCCTACAGTGTAACATCTTGTTTGACTACTCACTTTACCATTTCATTCCCCAAAGTGTAGCAGAAACTGGAGGAACGCCATCAGCCCAATGTCTGCAAGGACAAGAACTGTTCCCAGCTACAGTTTACTGCCTCAGAGCAACATCACTGCTGGTTTTCAGCCAACAGAACCACCAGAGGATGAGCACACTGAAAGTATCCTCTCAGCCTTCTGCCTTTCCCAGAATACAACTTACACATGAGATTTATTTCCAATTCACACGTCCCTTTAGAAAGGGCAGGAATTCACACAAACACACACAAACTTAAAATATGTTTATTCATATTCCGGTGGATTCAAAGGCCTCCTCATCCACAAGCAGCTAATGATTCCTCCAGGCCAGTCCTGGCTGAAAAACATCTCCCCTCTCGCCCCAGGAAAGCAATATGCTCTGTTATTCACAGGATGGTAAACCTACAAAATTGAACCTCATTTCTTTCTGTAATAGGAGGCATTCACTGACTTGACTGAACGCAACATCCCATCATCCGCTTCCCAGGGAGGGAGCCGCCTGTCAGCACACCACCCGTTATGAACCCAGAGCTGCGTCTGGAGGACTGCACACACAGCACTAACACCGCAATGTGCCAAATCAAGCTGCTCGAGGTGGTTTTGTGTGTTTGAAGAGGATTAGAACAGAGTCAAACTTCAAAACTTCTGGGTGCTTTTCTTTTCTTTTTAATTTGCCAAACATGTTTGTTATAGAATTGACTCTAATCCTGCTTTCTTGGCAAGTCTCCAAAATAATCTCATGCCCGCTCCTGATTTTACACTTCTGCAATAGTTGTTTTTAGGAACTGCTCATTCCTGCTGCTCAGCAAGACCAGCAAAACACTGCATGTAAAATGGGTTAAGCACGGGGAAAAAAAAAAAGAGTGTCTTTCTGAGTGATTCTGGTAATGTCTGCACAGCTGAAACGAAAAACGAAGCCAAACCAAACTACATCACATGCCAGGATACTTTTATAGAAGAAAGGGATTTTTAAGTAAAGGCACAAATTCTCACCTCTTGACAACCTAAGTGGGCACACAAGTCACCTTCCCCCTGCTACTTGGAAAAAATCAAATGGAGGAATATTGCAAACACAGTGAGGTATGGCACGTTAAAGACCACTGGGTGCATTCTGCTCAGTCCTCCTTGGAAACAAAAACTAACAAGCCAGGATGAAGCCAAACCCTTGGTAAGTGCAAGGTAACTCTTTGACTTCATGTGGATGAAATTTCCACAGGACTCAGCACTTGACAGAAATAAAATCACAAGAGCAAAATTTCCAATTCATTTCATCATTACTTTGTAAACAAACATTCAGAATTTATTTTGCTTCATGAGAACTTTCTTCAAGTTTGCTTAAAATGGTTTTCTGTCTCATCTGAAGCATCAGAACACTCCAAGAAAATACTCAAACCAGACAAACTATTAGAAAAGGTCTTGCATTTTGACCTGTCAGCTTAAAATAAAGTTCCCACCCAAAGGAAGTGATTCCGAGTTTTTCTTCTCCTCTTCCCCACGTGATCCAAAGAGAATACGTCACTGAGGACAAGTAACACATGAGAGCACTCAGACTCTTGGAAAACAGCCACAAAGCAATGACTTCAAAAGATGTTTATTAGAAAAACTGGACATTACAAGAAGACCAGGTAGGAAACAAATTATACAAGGCACGTGCAGTTTCTAGTACACTGCACAGAACAAGAGAGAAGACTGCAAACACACGGAACACACCCACCTGAAACCACTAACGCGATACGTCACAGCTTGGATCACTTGCCATGACAGGCAGATGCTGGGGTCCTTCTGGAAGGCAGCTAATCCATGGTATGCTTTACATTTACTGCAGAAGTACAGATTGTATGCATACTTTTAATGACAGATAAAAAACCCCCTCATATTCAAGAATCAGTCTTCCAAGTAGTGGCATTAAGCGACTGTATCTCCTAAAATTTTGTTTATTTCTTTTAATTCACGGTAGTCTAGATTTCATGTTCTTATACTACATTTTTCCCTATCAATAATGAAAATTTTTTGTCTACACACTATTCTACCTAGGAAAGCATATCTGGGACTATTTGCTTGGTTACCTAAGGAAGAAATTCAGAGACTTAATTAGCTGTCAAAACAAGATTCACAAGCAAGTCCTTTAAAACACAAATCAGAGAACTGAGGTATGTATTAGCCAATGCTTTCATTAGGCTTCAGAACAAACACAACCTAACCTTGACTGAAAACAGGAATCCTTATCTTTAAAGCACAGCTAATAGCAACCGGCAGTTCCCTGTCACAGAGCAGAGAGCAATACCCAGCGGAGCTCACAACAGACCAACAAACCAGCACCAGCAGCTCAGCGGTTTCTAGCAACAAGCACTACACAGACACTATTCTCAATCAGGAACATGAACAGAAAAAACACCTCACTGAACAGATTGGTGACACTGCATCTGGGTCTGTATCTCAAATGAAAAAAAAAACAAACTTCAGGAATGGTTAAAAATCTAATTCTCAAACTGGTCTCTTCTCCTCCCTCCCCAATGCTAAAACACACACCCTGTTTCTTGACATTTTGCTACGGTTTCAGCGGCCATCTGATCAATCCAACATCTGCCCATAAAAATTTAAGGAATATATCTGAAAAACCAGAAGAGGGCTTGGTTGTGAACCCACTCCCTCCCTCCCTAAACTTACCTTCTCTGTTGCAGTGCAGCTCTTGAATATGCTACAAATAAAAACAAATATTTTTATCAACACTGACATTAATAAATTGAGAAAAGAGAAAATACTGGTCAAGAGACACATGGCTCCCGAGCCTTCCCCAGATACCTCAGGCCACCGGGACTAGACGAGTACCTGCCATCAGAGTTCACATCGCAAGTCTGCGCTTTAGTGCCCATCACAATGTCTACCCCGCATCATCTAAAAACAGACGAGAGTAGAAATAATTACATTTCAAACAGGAGAAAGTTATTATAACAAAGCATACATCCTCTAACCCTATGTCAAGGAAAAGAGGAAGGTGGCATTTAGCAAATACAAAAGCAGCAAACAAGATCTCTTTATTACAAATAATGTGAATAAAACAGACTTTACAGTTTCAGGAAGGGCTCTGCCACCCTCTTCACTTATGTGAAGAATTTCATTGAGATCGCTAGCTAGTAATATTAATATGTAAATAGCTAATCAACTGTCACATAAATACGTGGTTTAAAAAAAACTGCAATGAGACCAAGAAGGTGTTACATTATCCTCCTGCCTCTCTAAACATGTAAAGCCAAAGGTAAGTGAAATGAAGCAAGGAATCTGTTTTACATGCCATCAAATATCCTGAATTACTGAGGTACACTTGGGAAGATCTTAATCGGTTTTTCAAAATAAGCTGTAACTCTTTGCATCTGTACAACCATCTATAAACTACAAGTTAGGACTGAATCTGGAAGTGAGAAGGCAGGTGATGGTTACCCAAGTTACGGCTTCAGCTCACCAAAAGAAAGGTGACATACTGCCAGAGCTGACTTAAGCTATTTTTACTCTTTCGTCTTTGAATACCAGTTTGTTTAAAGTTTGGGCTAGGATTAGTAATAAACATCCATGTTCCTCGACTTCAGAGCTAAGGCTTTCTTTTTAACCACTTCTCCTACCATATGTTGGAAGCTTCGTTTAGGCATGAAGAATAAAAGGAAAACCCAGCTACTCTGGAACAGATAATTTTTTTTTTCCAAACTGCCTATTAGTAAGAGAGAAACTGTTCAGTCAAAGATGGACGAACCTGAATATCCTGCAGATGAAATAAAATGCAACAGACACTTCACCAGTATCTACACAGGCATTTCATAGAGTTGTGCAGTGGTGATGTTTATTGGCATTTATGCTTTTTTTTGCCTTATTTTTTAAGACAAATACACCAGGAACAGCCAAGGATTTAAAATCCTAAATGAGTCTGATGTTCTTGCATGAATGACAAACAACCAGGCTGCAAGATTTCTTGCTGCCTATGCAAGTTGAAGCAATGGTACCTGTCAAGGAATCACTGAGGAGGTGCAATCACAAGAGGCAGCACACTAGAACACTCCCCTGAGAGCATCTTCCATGCCTAACACTCAAAATAAACGAATAAAGAACAACCACCGATTTTGGAGAAACTAAGAATTTTAACATTCAAGAGCTACCTGACAGCTGTGACCACAACATGCTATTTCCCTAAAAACGGAATGAAACCAAAGAAATCTTCATTTCTTGAACCCTAAAGAGATCAAGAAACATAAGTAAAGCCAGGCTGATGATCCAGCACAGGCCAGAGACCAGAGATCAAGGGATCTAGAAGAAAAACACTCACCTCAAATAGATCTGACAAGCAAATTAACTGTTCCAAGAAATAACAACGGTTCATGGGTTTCTGCCACCAGTGTGAAGGTATAAGCATAGAATTGCCTTGGTTGGAAGGGACCTTTCAGATCATCTAGTCCAACCATCAACCTAACTCTGACAAAAACCATCACTAAACTGTATCTCTGAGCACCATGCCAACCTGTCTTTTAAACACCTCCAGGGATGGCGCCTCAAACACTTCCCTGGACAGCCTGTTCCAATACTTAATAACCCTTGCAGTGTAAAAAATTTTTCCTGATATCCAATCTAAACATCCCCTGGTACAACTTGAGGCAGTTTCCTCTTGTCCTATCGCCTGTTCCTTCGGAGAAGAGACCAGCCCCCATCTCTCTACAACCTCCTTTCAGCTAGTTTTAGAGAGCAATAATGCTCTAAAGCTCACTCAAATCAAGCTGAACTGTAGACTTAACTAAACTATTGGGTCACAAGGAGCATAATTTACATCAAAAGTCCTACCATACCTAGAACTCAGACAATAGAGAAAACCCCAGAGCCAGTAAACGCTTGATTTCATCCTTTCTGCCACCACTTGTACTGTTATGGAAGATGGAAATTGTTTCGGGCTGGCACTCAGCAACCCTACGGTAACGGCGCTGCAGAGCTGGGAAGACCTCAACAGAACGGGAAGGTATTTAGAGTCAACGAGGCAGCACCACCTCAAACAATACCTACTGATGCCACACCTCAGGCATTAAACAAGGCTCTAATGGTGTCAGGAGGTTCTGCCAGTATCCATGGACAAACACCCACCAAAGGGAACAAGAGGACTGAAAAGATTTTACTTACTATAAACGTAAGATGGGTAGGAGGTTGGAAGATGAAGTTCTGAGTAGGTGAAAGGATCTTAGCCCAAAGGGGAAAGGGTCACACGCTAAGAGGGAACACAAAGAGACAGGCACAGACCTCAGTGGCAAAGCATATCAAGAACTGAAAAGCTGCAAGCAAAGCTATTTTTCTGTTGTTGTTGTTGTTTGGGCTTGGATTTTAGCAAGATCAGGAACTTCCCTCTCACCAGGCTGTTCAGAGAAACTGGAAAGGACGCCTTTGTGAAGAAAGCAGGAGAAGCTGCCAGCAGAAGTCGAGCCACCCAGGCTTCTGCAATCACGTGAAAGGTGAGTATGACCATGCTGCTTCTGAAGTTACACACACCCTGCAAAGAGCTTGGGAGACTTCTGTGAACGTCCTGACGTAATGCTGCTCTATCAGACCTGAAATGTGATAATCCAGCATAGCCACCTCAGTTCAGGAGGACCTCAATGGCTCCACGCAGGCCCCCTCAGGGATCCCTGTCCCAGCTCCCTATCAATCCATGGTAACAGCTTTATTGAAGAAATTCCGTCTCTCAAAAACTTTGAGGTATTGGAGGGGGTGGGTTTGGTTGTTGTTGTTAAGGACATGGTCATACCTCTCATCTGCAACAGTGGCAAAAGGAAAGGAAAGGAAAACAAGCCAGAAAAGCAAAACTTTGAACACTGCAAGGGGTGCTAAGGCCAGCAAAGAAAAGGTGCACCAGTGTCTTACCAGTCTTCAGCGCCCCAAAGCCTACCCTTCTCTACCCAGAAGATACAGTGCGATGCAGTTCTTTACGAGATGATCAACAAACAAAATACTAGAACTATTCTTTTAAATCTTCCTTCACTCAACCCAAATCACATACTCAAAAAGCAGGCACCGAACTCTATTTCTGAGAATACAATTGTTTTTCACCCTGCTCCGCCCTTCTTGTCACGTCGTATTACCGTCTCACAAATATTCCACGTGAGCCTTGCAAAGCAGCAGGTGTCTCAGAAGGCACTGAGATGACGCAGGTGATACCCAAAAAGGTGGTTTCAACAAATATAATGGGCAGTTACGCAACTACTTCTCTATTTCACCTCCAGTAAAAGCAAAGTTAAGACCCAGCTTCCTAAACACTTCAATTTAAAAGTACAGAAACCTGGGGAAAAATTAAAATATCATTCAGTTCCTTTTATTTTTCTTTAATGTTTGCAAGGAGAATCCATTCTAAACTGTCAGGTAAATATGAGTCAACCTTTCTGACAGAGTGCTTTTGCTGACTGGAGTTCATGATGAACCATAAGAGGTTGAGAGGGATAGAGCCTAAGTCTAGGACAACTAGAAAACACCTAAAAAAAGGAAAAGTATTGAAAAAATGCAACAATAAATACTGAAAAGAAACCGGAGAGTCCTATAATCTTCTGTCCATTTCTTTATCTGTCAGTTACTTCTCCTCCCCGCAATGAGGGTTCCAAAAGGAGACTGAAGAGCCATCTACTGGAATGCCACAATTTCTTAAATCAGGATACAACTGAAACTGGTGAGCACAACTATAAGCAGCAATTATAAATATTTCAGAACAAATGTTTGCCTGAGCCATTTCAATTCAAGAAGCACTGGGCTAAAATTAATCTTGATTTAAGTAGTGAAGTATAGCTTACACCAGGCATTATTCTAACAAGTTTAAGAGCGTGGTAGCCAGCAGAAGAAACCATGATGTGTTGGTATTTGTGTTCTAGTGATCCCTTTCCCCCCACTGACTGTTCTGCAAAACCTCAGCTGACAGACGTGCCCAGCAGAAGGTGACGAGCAGCGCTGCAGGCTGGGATTCACTCACAGGTAAACCTTTATTGTGCAAGGTTTTTTTATAAATTTAAAAGCATATCCCAGATCCGATTCACTTGATACTGTGACACGATTTTAGTATATGGGTATGTCCACAGAGGCTGTAACACCAGACTGGGCATAAATGAAGTGTTAGAAATGAAATATCTTCAGAAAAGCCTGCAATCAAACTTCTCCAGAGGTATAAAAACAGGTAACTTACCAGTCTGCTCAATTCACACAGCATCATGAATATTCTTCAGGGATTATGAGAGATGAGAATGGAAGCTAAAACGTTATTAGTAGATAAAAGGGACCAGTTACTCGCATACTGAAGATACCAAATAAAAATATGAGTTTTAACTTTTTTGGAGCCTAATTTCTGACTGCTGTTCAATCAACTACAATTTCTACAATATCTTATTTTATTTAGACAACCAATTAACAACAAAAAAAATCTTTTTACACAGCCATAGGCCTTTGCTTTTCCTTTCATTCTGCCATCAGACAGCATCTTCCAGATAAGACACCTGCACTGGCTGAATTATTGATTGACAGCAATCCTATCTCTGTAAGTAACCACAATCATTCCCAGTCTTCAGTATTAAAGTCTGATTGTGGGGGTTTTTTCCTCGCTAAAGATTTTGTGGTCTCAATTTAGGACAGAGAAGAGTTTACTGCTAACACAAGCAAAGGCTCTGTGCATCAAAAAGAAGTCTGTCTTTGCTTGAGATCAGTGTGGCTTTTCCATTCCCACGCTTCCTCCTGGAGGTCCTCTTACATATTTATATACTGCAGTCGCTCAGTGCACAGGGAATTCTTAAATTCAGGCATCGTCATCTAATTTTCACCTACCAACACTGTAACTGCCAACAGAGAATCAATGTGAATTATGTAGCCCATATTCCTGTTACAAGAGAAAAGCTCACAGTCTCTGTTGCCAGATCAAGCTCAGTATCCAAAAGATATGCATTTTTATATAGAAAAAAAAGTTACAAGAAACATCCTTGTCATCTGTCCTGCATTATTTTACTCATTATTGGAAGTTTGCAAGAAATACGTGATGGTTAAAGAGAAGTGAAACACACAACTTGTTTGCGTTTCAAGCTTGTAGGACCTCAACCTGAAACACAAGCAGCTACAGAAGACAGCACAGATATATTTTAGTGTTATTACTTGCTACTCCTCTGCTGGTTACCAAGAAAGTTACTTTTGAAACTTCAGATTTCACACCAGGCAAAATCTGTTCCATTGCTGTCAGGATTTTTACCATCCACTTGAAAAGTAGTTTACCCTGTATCCTTACTCAGAAAGGCAGCCTTCCTCCCACTAGAACTAATGGAACTGCAGAGGAAGATGGAAAGATGCAGTTCACTACAAGCATTCTCTTAAAAAAAAAAAAAAAAGTACTTTCTTAAAAAACAACAAGCAACTTTGTCAGGCTTCCTTCTCCCCACCCCAATACTGCTGGCTAGTTTGTGTCCAGTTACCATATTTAGAAAAATCCAAGACCTAAGAAGACCGAGACTATATCATGTGACTACATCAGATTTCTTTTAACGCAACTTGCCTGACTTACACATCTCAAAAGTGGAAGCATTCTAATACGGTCTACTGTTTCTGTGATGGGCACACTGTTGGGAAAGCAAGACAACTAATTCCAGGAGCACACGGTCCAAACGTGTTCTTCAGATTCATGGGAGGGAGATTAAAGTCAAACAGCAAGGTCCTTGTGTTCGACTACCAGCTGATTTCATAGCAGGGAGTTAGAACACAGACCTTCAGAAAGATCCTGTAATGCACAAGAGATGCCGCATCTTGACATCTTCCCATTGACCCACAGATCTGTATCACCTGCTTTACTCCACATCTTCAGCTGGCAGAAAGAGCAGCCAGCCTATCTACTGGATACGTATCCCACTCTGTCATCCATTTTTTCTAGCCTTGGGCATGGGCATTACCAACAGATTATTTTATTTTTTAACTCAAAGGAAAACTTACAAAGAAAGAACATGCCAGCTGTTGTTTTCAGTTGGGAAACTGTCCATCTTGCACTTTAATCTGGACATCTGAAATCACTGTACCTATTTGCCTGTCTTGGCCTTCCTACTCAATTCCTGGCAACTTCTTTATGGCACTCTTGACTTAACTACTCATTCTGGTAAGGAATGCTTGCCTAACACAAAAACATAGAATCAGGTGAATGGTTTGGGTTGGAAGGGACTTTAAAGGTCATCTAGTCCAACCCCCATGCAATAAACACTGACATCTTCAACTAGACCAGGTTGCTCCGAGTCCCATCCAATCTGATCTTGAATGTTACCAGGGATGGGCCACATGCAACATCAAGGAGATGTAACCAACATACTCCCAGTTTATAAAATGAGATTAGCAGAAATATTTCCTGTTCAGAAAGTCACATGGTAATTGATGGGATCCACTGTGCTTAATCCTTTATAGTTAGTGAGAAGAAATGGGTTGTACAAGTCATTCTCCTACAGCACCTACTTGTGATCATAGTTCTAGGGATGTACACCAAAAGCAGTATTCTGGCCCTTCCACAGCCATCACTCTCAACCCTACACCAAACCTGCACTGAAGCCAAACCAGAAAACAGAAATGTTACTGTTAGTTACTGCTAATGAGTCCCACAATCCAGCCACGGCACTAGCAGAAGAAATACCTGCATCAGAAAGGACTGCTTCTTGCATTGACAGTGCACTGACAAACTCTTAACATCCATAAAAATGCATAGATAGATACTGATCTATATGAGATGACAGGAATCACTGTTTGGAAGAACTTCCTTCTCACTCCAACTGCTGGTCAAATGAGGACATCTGGATGAGAAAATAGAGGAAAAAGTGAAAAACAAGACCATTTCCTAAACATAGTAAAAACTCCAACACTTGGCTGTTGAAATTTCTTCAGATAAACATGTCTTCAACTTCATCAAGTCTGGATGAATCTCCCCAGTCTGACCACCAGGAAGGAAGGACTTGTACAACTACACAGAATGATGCAGAATTGATATATTGTACTAAATGAAGGCTATTAGGAGAATATGGTTCTTTTATCATCTTTAGTAAGCCTGTTCTTGCACCTTTTTAGGCAAACTATTTCACTTTCTTTTCCTGGTACGCTGGATACACCAGAAGTGTAGTTCTCCGAGCTGTATCACTTAATACTGGTTAATCAATGTGTATGTATGGTGTTAGGAAGGGCAGGACATACATGAACTGTAGAGGTTTTATTCCAGTCGTTAATGTATACATCTGTGATGTGCACCTTAAAAACTAAAATGCAAGGGCACAGAAGCAGGGAGAAACAAGTCCACTCATGTAAGGTAACAGCTGGGTGCACGAGATTATTAAACAACACTGCTCATGACAATCTCTTTGAAAGGAAATAGGTGGTTAAAGAGATGGACAGTGTGGTGTTACAGAAAGACTCGTGTGAAGTACGGTTTTGCTCACTTTCGAAACTAAAGTTGTGTCTGTATTTTAACAGACAGGGATCCTTAAAGACTATACATTGCATGGTTCAATGCATGCTGCTTTCATAATGCTCCCTTCCAGTGAAACATCAAAATGCAATGCAAAGAGACATGGCATATGCTTGAATTAACCATATGCCTACCTCGGCTGGTTGGGGAAGGCTTTATTCAGAATTCAAAAGTTTCTTCAGAGTTACTCAAAGTCCAGTTCATGCCAGACAGAAGTGCAGCAGGAGGAAGAAAGCATCACAGCAAGTGGTAGGATCCCCAAGGTAACCATCGCTGTCCTCCAGGAAGTCTCCTGGAGCTCCACACCCACGGCGCTCTGCAGCATGCTGTGTGCACCCTGCAGATCCCCACACCATGGAGCTGGAGCCCACAGCCAGACGGGCTGGACACAATTCTTACTGTTTTGTATATTTAAGGATTACTGCCACTTCCTAAAATAACGGGAAGTCTCCTACTGCTGGTGAGAAATGGGTGAACTCGGTTTTGTTCATGAGAAGGACCTGTGTGCACACAAATGCAAAAGTACTTGTTCCAGCCAGCTGAAACAAGTTACATACCTCTGAGACAAACTACATCCTCCACTGCAAGGAGACTTTCGGAAGAGAGAATAAACTCCATTAGCGGAGATGACTGGTTGTACCGGTCTAATGAACAACTTCCCGTTTCCCCCTGTTTTTCTAAAGGTTAGTCTCTGAAGAAATACCGAGTAGAAAACTTTCCTGGCTAATTCACCTCAACTCTTTTTTGTCATACAAACAGTGCTGAAAGTCTAACTCAGTAGAAAGTTTTTATGCTTCAAAAGATCACATTTACAGGCACATGCTTTCAGTTATACTTGCCAGTTCCAACAAGACAAGCCTAACAAAAAATAAGCAATTTTCCTCAGTCCGTCAAAAAACTCTACCTTGCAGGAAAAGTCTTCATGGAAAGCTAGGTTACCTAACCTCAATCCCAAAGCACTCAATTTATGCCTTTTATATAATTAGAGAACAGAAAACACTGAATTAATATAAAGCATTCAAGGAAGTGAAAATTAGTTAAGTTAAAGGAGTATGTGTTGCCTTTGAGGAGGATGGCAATTCCCACCAGAGAACTGGACTCTAAACCCTCCATGCTAGACTCTAAACTTTGTGCTATAAAAGAGGAACACTGATTTTTAATTTATTTCTTAAATTCAAATTTAATTTAAAAATCCATTATTACTGTTTCTTGGTTGAGGGAGTGGTGGTGCTAATCAAAGCAATTGAGAGCTGGACAACCGCACTGTTTTCCTTCCATGTGTATAAACACACTGCCATCCCCACACTGCACAGATCTGACAATTTACTAGAGAAAAAAAAAAATCACGCTGAGCTGCTCAAGTACTCACATGCTTATAGCTCATTTCATCAACTTCTACTGACAGAGGAAGACACTTAATGTTCTTTAGCTGCTTCTATTTTAAACCTCAGCTCAGTTGCTAAAAGGATTTTTGAAGCTATTCCCAATGAAAGAGAAAAGGCCTTTGTGGAACTGCCTCTCACAGCCGAGCAGCCTCTTGCAATGCAGAAGATGCAGTCTTCACTGCACGTATCCCACTTTTGCCCAGTGAGATACATTTAATTTGTGACCTTCAAATTCCACGTTATGCTGCACACCTTTTTGAACACGTTCGTAAGGCATGCAGTTGAAGACATCTACTTGACATGAGAGAAAACGCTAAAAACCGTACAACCAAGAGTCAGTCAAGCAACAAATAAAAGGTGAGGAAAAAAAGCACGTTTTTTTTTTACAGACTGCCATCAGAGAAATGACACAGGAAGAAACATGTTGTGAAATATTTAATGTTTACAAGGAACATTAAAGAAATGTATGCTTTAGTGCTTTGCAGACATGAGGAGTAACGAATGTTTATTAAATGGGCAATTTAAATGCAAAATTAGTCTACATTCTTGTGAAACATGTGTCACCTAAAAATGCTGATAAATTAGTAACTCAAGGTCTCATATTTCATGTAGATAAGGTAACAGTATCAAAGAAATCCAAAGAAAAAGAACCCTGCAGTATTTCGACCTTTAAATACCATATAAAAAACTCATTTGAAAAAGAGCAAGGTCCATTCAAAAAACCCTCAAACCCTGCAACTGAACATCGCACCTGTAGCTTGTTGGCTATACAGATCCAAGATATTGCAGGTAACATGTTTTTCCTCCCTCCTCTCTCTCTCTCTGCAAAGACAGACAAGCAGAGGTGTACATCCAATCGAAGAAGGGACATGAAAGAAAGAGAAGAGAAGCTACAAATACTACAATTAAGGCTTTAAATGTCCTCATTTCTCAAGAACCTTAAATTCAACGTCTCTTCTAGTATCCATCGGTTTATGTGGTATCAGAGTAGCAGAACCACAAGCAGCGAGTACACTTCATTTTAACATGGGGTAACAGCACTGACGGTCAAATACCGCTTTGAACCTGAATGAGAAGTAGCTGAGAAATTTTGCCAGCAAGAAAGGCCACCACCAAACACTGCTAAGGTCTCCCTCTTCAACCTGAAATTTATTTTTTCCTGACCTACGTATTCAGCTCTGCAACACTGATAAAAAGCTTACAGACTGCTTTCTTGCGTAATACATTATCATCCTGTCAAGGTACAGCTATTCAAAAAAATCAAAGCTACAGAAATCTGACACAAAATGTATGGCATAAAGACCGACTAGCTATTAATTAGTATGATTTCTGCAGTAAACCCCTAAATAATATCTGAAAGAATATGGGCAGGGCAGAAAAAAAAGGTAAGCGTATGACAGAAATGCTTATGATTAAGAGTATTCTTTAAAGTTGTGTCCACCAAAAATTTCACATTGAATCCACAACTGTTGGAAAACAGAAGGCGAATAAAAGTGGCTGCTCAACTTTCTGTAGTAAGCATAACAGTGCTTACTGAGCTTACTGCTCCACTATCTGGTGTAAGTATGATAGTGCCTACATTATCTAAGGACCCTTTTATGATGTATACTACTCCAGTTTTTGACCCTCTTGAACATGACTTGGAATTCTAAGGTTTGGAGTTAGCTATCATCTTCCTGGCTTAGTTTTTAGCACTGTATGACATCTCTGGATTACCAGCATTAAGAGTTCCACAACCACCTTACCAAAGACCTTCCAACTTTGATCTTCCTGAAACAGCCTACAGTACACTTCAGATGTGGTAACAGAACCCCCACTGCAGCACAAACAGATTATCAACTACCTGAAAAATGGGTATGCTTGCAAAAATAGAAAGCAAAAGAATCCACAGTTCTTTTACTCTTCCTGGAGAGGCATATAGCAAGCTTTGCATACAAGAGTTCATAAACATGATGTCCAACTAGAGTCACTCTTGACAATAATTAACTGCTACTGGAAAATTATCATCTGTATGTATGTTTCTGAACTGATGCATTAGTGGAGTGTTCCATAAATCTGGCTGGCCATCACCTACCTGCAGGACCAGTGCTGCAAAGCACTCTGCTCTCTGCAGATACAGAAGGTAAAGATGCCCAAGAGGCAGTGTGCTGTGGGCATGGTCACATTGCCTTTCCTTGTTTGGCCTTTTGGGGTTTTGTCAGGCTTTTTTTGGCTGTTTGTTTATTTTTTAAGAAGATCTGCAAGCACTAAATGTTAATTTAACTAACTGGGAAAGTAATCCACTGTCCATTCTGGGCCTGAGGCCATCAAGTATAATTTAAGAAATTTGACCCAACTTGTCAAGCTGTGTCAGCTGAGACAAGGGAGTTTAACTTTTTGTAAACTGCTACATTTTGAAAGTGGAAAAAACCTGAAAAAGGGTTAAACTAGAAGCAGCCTTTTATATACTATCCAGCACTGGTAAAACTGAGGGTCTGATTCCTTCCAAGTCTACTCTCTTCTCTCTCTCACCCCAAGTAAGCCCTCTGAAATCCATTTTTTAAGTTGCAAGAATTTCAGTTCACCCAGCCCGCTTTCTGAAGGCACAAAAGTTTCCAGTAGCAAGTTCTGACTACTGATTATATGACTGGAAAAACAGATTTGTGCGTAAAAACTGTACAAGTCAACTAAACTGTGTTATATTACTTTAGTTTTCAATGCAAGTACTTAAAATAAAGCTTATTTGGAGAAGAAAAAGCCTTTTGCCCTACCCATATAAATTTTAACAGATTAAAGACACTATTGTTACAGCTCTGTCAACAAACCCAAGCAACTGGTTACCCAGTGCTTTAAGGAAATAACTTCTATAAGCAAGAATAGAAATTATTTAAGTGGTTCGAAAAACACAGGTAAATAATTTTCGTCTTGCCTGTCTGGAGATTCCCCAAGTTAGTTTAACCTAACTTTTCTAGGTAGCTCTTTAGTATGAAAAATGTCTGTATATCTCAGCACACCAAACCACTGTTCTTCTTTGCTCCAAGGCTTTCAAAAGTATTCCTGATGGAAGGAAGCTCAGATGCTTTTCAGAAGTTGATAGACAAGAAAGAATCCTGTCTTCTCTATCTCACAGGTAGAATGTAACTAGCAGCAAGAGAACAGGCTAACTTGCCTGTGCGCCAAGATGGTAAGGACACAGCTTTGACCTCAACACGGCATTCACAACAAAGCAGAAAGATAAGTTGCAAGCAAGTAGGACAAAAACGCTTCAAGACTAAGAACTGTGACTACTTTATTTAAATGCAATTCACCACAGACATGACATTAATCAGAACACGTATACCCCCTTATAGAAACTGGAGCTGAAGTGTCTATGCGCTAACACCTGACTGTAGCTAAAGGCTCTCCATCTTGTCAAAAAAACACCACAAGAGACTCCTTGCATTTCCAGAGGAAACACTAATCTTGTAGAGATGTGACAAGCAAAAGTTAATCCGTATGTTTATCTATGGATTAGTGTATTACAAAGATGTTAAAGCCTCTCCTGTACAAATGATCTACTAACATGGAGCACTTGGATCAGACAATTTAGTTAGGCTTGGGAAGGAAACAGGTGTGCAATTGCCCACAAGGTTGAGCAGCTGGTTCACAGACACCTCACAAGAGTGTTCTGATTTGATGCAGAATGCCTAGGCTCTGCCTAAAGACATCCACAGGATGAGTTTGTTCTGCATTTAACAATGTAATTTTATTTATTTAATTTAACAGAATAATTTATTCCTTCACACTGAAAAAAAATCTGCCTTAAGTGCATCCCACCCTTCAGAGGTAGCGTTTCCAGTACGCTTCCCACCTGGAGCAAGCTCACAGAAGAGCTCTACGAGAGAGATCTGCCGAGAAGTACCAGATCAGCTCTTCAATATGAACTTTATCAGAAGAGAAGGCAGACAAGAGGCAATTTTTCTTCTGACTAATCGCAGGACCCCTCACAGCTGCTGATAATGGGCTGCAGGCTTAGACTTCCTCAGCTATATGTTTTTTCTACCCCTCCTCTTCCCAATACCTTCAAGAGAATAAATAAGCAGAAGGTATTTGCTCCTACTCCTCCAGCTGGAAACAACCTAAATACCTGAGTGCACAGTAGCAGCCAACAAACCAGCAGAAACAAAGAAAACAGGAAACACATGACTGGATACATATTTCATACCCTAAGAGCAGCTACTACTGCTGGTTGTTCAAGGGGGAAATAAAGTGATAAATAAAATATTAACTAACAGGCTTGACCTGCTGTCTTACAGGAAGAATAATTTCTGTTCAGTTTTAGGTTTTAGTGGGTAAGTGGAAGTATCAATGACTGGTAACAGGACTAACAGCAACACCAATAATATTCTGGCAAGCTGCTCATCGATGGCTTATGAGGCTGTCCTCAGCTGGTTGTGACACCTTCCCGCTGTTCAAAGCGGAACGCTCTGTGCTGAGGATCTGACCTTGGCCAGAATCTCTGGGAAAATCATATTAACTGAGATGGTTTGGATGTTGAGATCAGTTGCATTTCGACATAACAGCTTATTAAATTCTTGCAGATAAGTTGCATACTGGCTCCAGTCTTTGCATGCTACAGAGCAGAAGTCACTCCGTAAAAATTTGCAAGAAAATAAAGCTCATTGCAAGGGTTCTTCCAAGCTGCTACAATCTTCCCCTCCTGTGATCTCAGTGCTGCTACCGCCAGCACCGAGCAGAAAGCGGAGGAAAGAGCTCACACAGAACAATGGGAAGAAAAATCTGTAACTGCAATTGGTTTTGACTGAAAACGCACAAAGAGGACTTCAAGATCTCTGGTCTTGATAAGAGACATGAAACTTAAAACAAGGTGATCTTACCCTTTTTGGTGTTTGTTCTATAGGTACTACCAGCGAAAAGTTACACTGATTCTCTACCTCACTGGTTCAATATATTGCTTATTACTTAAAGTAGGGTTCAACATGGCACCTTAGAACATGCTTCAAAGAATTCTTCCAGAAAGCAGTCAGCATCCACGAACTGGTTAAAAAGCGAGAATAAAAAGCATTGAATTACTACATGTGCAGCATGTACTCAGTTCTCCTGAGTACTTGCATTACAATATTATCTTCAATTATGCACTTGAACTATTTTTAGTCACAGGACTTTTAGCCCGTGCAGAATTTGACTTCCTCTTTTTCTGTAGAAGTTAAAGCAGTGCAGCAGGGAATTTAAAAAGAGAAAAGACCATCCATTGCTAAGACAGCTGAATGCTCTCCAGAATTAAGATTTCCTTTCCTATCACAAAATTAATTCTTACATCACATGTTCTCTTAAATTCAAGTTGGGTATGCATTTTCTACATGCTGAATTTGTAATGTCTGAAGGTATGCCAGAATAACGTCAGGTAACCAGGCTCTGATGCAATGGATACCCATTTCTTGAAGTTAAAATGGAAATACAACCACCTCACAGAGGCTGCTGTGAAGATTTTTAAAAAGATACACAATCCCACGCTTACACAAGCTCTTCAGGAAGTTCAACAGCAAAATTAATGAGCAAGACCGCATGCTCACTGGTGCTAAGGAGGAAAAAAGTGAAGCTGTACTTGAAGCAAGGAGGGCGGAACTAAAGTTCAGTCTGCTCTTCATTCTTTCTTCCCATCTTTTTTGCATTTAATGCAATTTGGCAGATTACAATCACAGAAATACATTTTGAAGTTGTGTTTTAAATTCATAAGCTTCACTGATACGAGACCGATGTTTCTGTTTTATGAAAGGAGTACAGCCCATTGTGTATTCCTACAGTTATCTCCAAATTCCATATGTGTAAAAGCCAATCCACTCAGCTTTCTTTTTTTCCTGTAACAACCTTGCCACCTGCTTCATTTCCAAGAGACAGGCCACCTAAGCATAGTCAGCAAGTCCTGCTGTAACTCCATGTGACCATGCAGACTGGAGAATCTCAAGTTAAAAGAGATCCTCTTTATTCTGTTTAGGATTTTGCAAATGAAACAGCATTGATGACTGATCAAAATTGGTTTCAAATTGAGGTAAGCCAAGGAAAGTTTATCTGGAATTAAACAAAGACTTTATATCTGAAAAAGCCTTACAAAATACCTCTACTCACCAGTTACATTTCTTCTGCAGGTGGCGTCAGAACTGGCATGCAATTCAGTTCCATGACAAAGAATGACTGAACCTGGAATGCTCCTATAGCTTAGCAAGCTCTTTCCGACTTCTCTGCTCCTTTCAAAGTACAGCACAAACGTACAATCGGGAAAAGAAAGGTCTGGACACTTCTGTCTGAGGAAACGTGCAAGATGAGCAGGTGCCATGAAGGATTCAACATGTCCAAGTATTTCAAGTTTGATTTCCAAATCTGTTCTTCAGCTTTTGCTATTTGTTTGACTAGAACCAACGCATCATGCCCTCTAGAAAAGTAATGATTACTAAAATCCAGTGGTTTTATAATGGGAGCAACTACAACTGTCCCTTGGTTTAACGGCAGTTCTGTCTCAATTAATGCCTTATAAGCATTACCATGTTCAACAGGTAAATGACCCAAACTCATGATATACTTTTGTTGTTATTTTCAAGATAAAATTTTATTATTTTACAGAGATCTACTTGGACACATATCCAAACAGCATTCTTAGTCTTTGAAGAAGTGTGCTGCAAGTTCTTTGCTTTTTCATGGTGAGGAACCCCACCCCCCCATACCTGGATGTAATTACAGAGGAAAAATTTAAGTGTTCAAATTCTTTTATGCTTCCAGCACCCTAAAATTGCATCCGGTTTTCTTTTGAAGTGTGAGTGATCTTTATTTTCAAATTTACTTCAGTTGTAAGAACCTATGCCATGCTCCTCTTGGACATGGAAGAATTTAAATTTAACTTTTACCTTCCGTGCTTGGAACCTCTCCACGGTAATGGCAGATTTTCAACAATATTCCAGTGATCAGGTCTGTAGAGTTCATCTCCTCCCTCCTCCCAACCCAGCCCTTTAATCTTACTGAAGGAAATTAGAAAGAAAGTTGTCTTACCGATAACTCCAAGGTTAATGTCCCTTGCGAACCCCACCTAGCAAGTCGACATGTCAGGTCAGCCTCAACCACGCTTCCCTGATAGTCAGGTAAAAGGAAGGAGTTAAAATACAAAATTGACACTTGCAGATTTCTGGACATCAGAAAACTTGATGCAATATATTCTGAACTGTCTTTCAGAGCTTCTGGTAACCTCCAACTTGTTAAAACATTTCTTCAGAGGGATTCTCCTGTTCTAAAATTTCACAAGCTCCTGACCGATAACCAAATATCGCAGATCCACCTTGACCATTTTGTTTCAATGAGAACAAAAGTTTAAGATTTCCCTTCAACATGAGTAAGTTTTTTCCCCTACTCTACACTTTTTATCAACTAATATATGCTCAACATAGCCACTCTGGATTTCAAAAGACATTTTAAGCCAATAGACAGCTTCATTCAAATTCTAAGTTAACAGAAGCTCTAACTTTTAATCTCTTAACTTTCTATTTAGAAAAAACAGGAAACATAACTTGGTACACTCTTTCTATAAGGCTCTGATATACTTAAGTGGTTCACATGAATGACAGAATTCAATCTGGCAAACCTTCATCGTACAAAGAATCCTTAATCACACAAATACTCCAACTCAAGTCATGCACGATCAAAGGTTATTCATGACAGATTTGGAGGTTAGCGTCCTTGCTGTTCTACATACCTATGGGCCACCATCGGTTTTGGGAAACAATTAAGTCTTGCTGAAAATAAAACCACCTGCATTAAGGTCAGCAGGTCTAGATGCCAAACATGTTTTACTGAGAGGTTCAAGAGTTTTTGATCAATACTTCACATTTATTTTTTGCTAGCCTTATAAGAAGAGTGCCCTCTCTTTTTTAAATGCGGGGTTCAAAATACACAAATGGGCTCCATGTCCAAATGCAGAGGGGATAAAAAGTGGCCAGGTTTCTGTACAGAGTCACCAAAATCATGCTCTGATCTTCCGCTTAGAGTTTATTTTTAAAAGGTTTAAGCAACACGATTGTCATTCTTTCTAGTAATTAGACTACAAAAGCTGAGTCCTAAAAATAAACAATTGCTACAAAAAAATAAACTTTTAATGCTTTGAAAAAATGCAGACTATTTTCAATGAATTAGTAAAATTAAAAGCTGAGTTTAGTAAACTGATTTTGTTAATAATGTAAAAGTTAAGTCTGTAATAACACAATAGTTGTAAAAATCTTTCGCTTAAGTTTTCGAATTGCTAGGAATCTGGCAACCTACTTATTTTTAAGTCAAACACCTTATCAATACAGACATTTAAGCAACTGCTATAAATGAGTGATCAAATGATTATTAAAATCCCATTTCATGGCTCCTCCTCCAACGCCAGCAGGACACTCATAGAAGTTTAGTATTGGTTTGCAAGTTGAAATCCATTTTCAATGTATTCCATAAGAGGACTTTTACCAAATTATACTGAAGAAATGATCAGAACAGATGCACAAGAGTAAATTTAAATTTATTTTGTTTTGACTATATATCAAAATTGTGCTGAGAAGATTCTTCCCTTGTGCAAAATTCTTCCCTTGAGTATGTCATCAGGCATGGTAGATTTTTCCACTGTGCTACATTATCTTTTGTTCAGTAATTTTTTTTCAATAATTTTTAAGTTCTTCACGTTCAGTATACACCACTGAGTAAGCTGTAGTACACGTTATCTTTAAGAATTCAGCACTGCTGCAAATTTAAACGGTGAATTTGAGTATCCATGAATCATGTAAATCAAAGAACTTGGTACATATTATAAACTTTCACTGATTTTAATATTCAATTTAAAAATATATAGCTCCTCATATTCAATAAAAGTATTAGGATAAATTATGATTTGAGCAGAAATACAAGATGCACCTTTACAATTCTCAAGGAAGACAATTTTAACATTTTTGTTCCTTAGTTGGTTTGTAAGGATTATAATTGGAGTGTTCAATTCCTCCCACACCCCCCATGAGCAGGCACTGGCACTTCACCTCTCCTGGGCTAAGACCTGAAACGTGCAGTACATGAACACTATCTTTCTTCCAGGATGGAGAGTACTTTAAATCTGGTTCCAACTAAGCTCCCTTGTATGAGATGCCCTTTACGATTACTGCAAAGCAAATACGCATTGGGACTACAGGGCTCTGCTCAGCACCAGAAAGGCTACACAGTTAGTATGAAGTCATACTGACAGGACAGCACACCCTTGTATTAGGACAAAATTACGAGCCAGATCCTTACCACAAGCAAAAGACTGAAACATATACTCAGGCAATGCCTCTCTGACTTCACTGCGCAAATAAGGAACAGAGAGGACAGGATTTGGCCCCATTAACTTATCATAAAGTTAAAAAAACCAAACCAAACAAAAAGGGCTTTATCACACTAATTTTGAAAAGCACTTCATTGTTATTTATGACCAATTCTATAATAATCTGAAAGGAAGACCCTGACACAGGGGTAAACCCATTTTTGAGAACCCGATAGACATCCTCACTTCAATTCAGGTCAAAACTCAACCATGCAATTATATACCAGACCCACAACAGTAAAGCGTGGGAAGGTTCATCTTTCTGTTTACATTCTGACAAAATACACTTGAGAGACACCAGACAGGAATAGAAGACAAAGGGAGGAGTATGATCACTGAAGTTTAACTAGTCTGTGTTTAAAATGTTGTAAATCAAGCATGAGCAATGTGTTTGATTTGGATAATTAGAGGTCCGGCAATAGTTCTCTTTTAAAGAAAGTTTAAATCCGTTTGTTTCTCCCTTTTCTTGAGAAGCAAATGTTCTTCACTGGGGTACAGAACGGCTCAGATGCAACAGAAGAGTAATGTCATGACTTGCCAGTTGACATCTGGTAGTGTCCAAGACAAGGGTCAAAGCAACACATAATACCCCAATAACATAGCTAGTAATGCCACCAAAAGATATTATGGGTTTGCTTTTTTGTTTTGGTGTTTTATGTTTGGGTTTTTTTTTTTTTCAAACAGCCTTATTACAAGGCATGAGAATTCTAAGGCAAATTGTTCATCATGGCAGAACATCAAATTAAAACGTCAAGACAGAAATAAGCAGAATATGGAGAGTACGTTTGTGTTATCTGTAGCAAGAAGTTAGTTTACGGTGCCACAGCACCTAATTTATAATTCTTATCCCTAGTCAAATGTTAGGCTAAGATGCTTGAGATCAAACCCATTTCCTTACGTGTCTGTACACTGAATAACACAATATGACTGGATCCTAACAGAATAGCCTCTAGAGGGACTCCACAGTACATAACAAAAAGGAATGAAATTAACACCATTGTAGGCTCTGCTTCCTTCTCCGCATTACATTAGAAGAATAAATTTAAATTAGATTTCCGTGAATGTTTGGATACATTTCAACATTTTTAAAAGAAAAAAAGGTTTCAAAATTAGATGCTGATAAGTTATTGAGCAGCAATTAAACAAAGAGTGCCCTTTGGGCTATCTGCAATTTCTCCTAGTTTTCAGTCTGATGTCCACAGTGCTACATGTTGGAAAGCACAAGAAATTTTGCATGAATTTGATCACTCACATAGGCAGTTATACTTTGAAAACAATGTTTTTCGCAAGAATTACCAATGAAATAATGTTTTAGGACACAATTGAATTTGAAATAGGTAATGTTTTGAATAGATTTTTGAGTTTTATTGAAATCTTACATGAACAAGAAATTGGAAATACAATCACATCAAGGAACAAATTGCCACGGCTTTGACGTTTTAAGCCAAACAAATTTTGTAGGGCAGATTTTCAAAAAGGTGTGAAGTTATAACAATTTAAAAACACAGTTAACCTACTTCTAGGAATGCAAAACATACAATCGTTATTTTCAATACAAGAAAACTTAATTTGTTGTAATTTCTTAAAACTACTAAGACAAAGCACTAGCTTTACTTTTATGTACAGCATACTCCTATGTAGTCTATCCCAAATCCAAAAAAAAAAAAACTGTCCAAAACCAGAGGTTCTGCAAAATCATGATTGAACAGTGTGCCATTCCTGCTTTTAAACTGCTAAAATGAAGCCTAAAATGATAAAAGCATTGAAACCCCATATGGAGTTCAGGAATTCTGCAAGCCCAGTAATGTCCAAGTGCGTTTATGAAAAAAGAAAACTAAGAGACTCGAGTATATACACAATAGAGTGATTCTTCAGCCCAATACAAATGGCAGCCAATCGCTACTGAAGGATGAAACATTAAGCCAATTTTGTTTTGAAGGATGTGGAGCTACAGCCAATTCTATGTTTCCAATATTCTCAATCCCTCCTCACTTGTCTACTTCCACTGTTGCCCATAAGTATCCTGATAAAATTCCTGGTTGTCATTATTGTAACCATAGTTACCGGCATAGTCACCACCTTGCTGGAGCGGCTGTTGAGCGATGGGTTGGGAGCCCCAGTTCTGCTGGTTGTTGGTCTGACGGCGCTTGGAATCAGGTTGGTTGTACCCATCTGCCTTTCTCTTGCCTCCTACGTTGCCCCCACGGTTGCCCCTGGCTCCACGAGCACCACGTCCTCTCTGCTGCTGTGCAGGACCCCCTCTCCCACCCCTGGCTCCTCTCGGCGGTCCCATGGGTGCCCCCCTCTGTGAATAGCCAGCTCTACCTCTTGGTGGTGGTGCTCCCCGCCCCCTAGGTGGTGGAGGGGCACCTCTCCCACCCCTTCCTCCTCCTCCTCTTCCTCTTATAGCATAGCCATCATCATAGCCGTAATAGGGATCTTCATAGCCACCACGGTAGTCATGATAGTCATAACCATAATAATCATCATAATAATCTTCATAGCCATAGTAATCTGGGGGATAGCCATATCCACCTCTCCCTCCACGGCCTCTGCCTCTAATAGGAGGTGGCATGCGAGGTGGAGGGTAGTAATAATAGTCTTCATACCTATTAAGAAAAAGAAACATGCAATTATTTCCCTTCAAAAGTCTCCCAAGCTAGAGTACAAATTTCCCCTTGTTGATTAACAATACAGAACCGAGAAAAGAAAATTCATTCAGGTTCTTCTAAACTAGCTCACATTTTACAGCAGAACTTCATTCTGCAGTATTACAGTAGTGCAAGAACGAACACTCACGCAGTACTTCTGGAGGCCTGTCTGGCAGCCTGACGTTCTTTCCTTTTCTTATCCGGTGGCTTTGCTAACACTATTTCAATTTCTTCCCCTTCTATCTCTTTCCCATTCATCTCATTCATAGCCTGTACAAAAATTAGAAGAGAAACAACTAAAAATTTGTTTCCATTCAAAAGGAAGCTAAAACTTAGGGATAGAAACCAGATGGTTGGTTGGCTCCAGGTGAACTATGCCATGTGCTTTGTTTCTGTGCTACTTAAACAGAATCTACATATCATTCTTTTAAGTTACAGTGAAGCAGCATTTTAAAAAAATACTATCTTTATATAATCAGGTAAAAGAACGGTATTAAAATATAATGACCATTATTTTCAAAGAAGTCAGACATAACACCACCGCTTTTTATGTTCCTTTATTCCCCAGATGTGTTTCAGAAATACACTGACAGCTCACATTAACACAAATGCTCACTGTACTTGTAAGTCAGGTAGAGCACGTGCTCACAAAAGAGGTTTTTTTATAAGTTTTTTTTATATTTTGGCTTCCTACCTAGTTGAATGTGCTCCATGAGTGCCTCCTAGGAAATCAACTATTTCTGAGGACAGATACTTAAGGGGAAAAAAAAATTATTGAAAGTTGGTCATCTGATCAACTGAGGAAAGAATCCTCCAGAAAAGTAAAGTGTATTTTGTAATTATCAAATGTATACACAAAGAGAACTTAATGTACATACACAAAGTACCCCCTGATTCTTTACCTGGAGTTATTTGCTTTGCATTTAACATTTCTGGGTATTAATATTTGCATTAATAAAGACTTTACAGGTCTGTATAGCAACATGCCTCAAAAACATTAGAGATCATAGCAATTTATTTCAAAGAAAGTATGAAAATAAGTAGACACTAGAATCAATGAGCCAATTCCATGTATTAATATCATAATAATGCTTTCATTAAAAACAAACAACACATCCATATGCAAAATCTCACAGAATTCATAAACCAATTTAGTGGCCATAAATTGGTCACATGGGGCAGATGTGATAGTATTCAGCTTGTTTCAGAGAAGAGCAGCATTAGAGATGCTCTGCTGTACTGCATCTATCTACCTGTTCTCATCTGCTACAAGTTTTCAGTTGCTCAAATCTAACAGAGCGTTTAGAAGTAATGTTGACTGGGGAGGGACTGTAGAGTGTTTAAAACACATACTACAATAAAACATGTCTGGAAGTGTTGCTGACTCATCCTTTCTATGTCAACAATCTCTTACCCTCTCTTGGGCAGGCTGTCTAAACCTGTCCAAACTAACTTCAATAAATACGAGCTACAGCCACATAGAATATACTTGCTCAAGACTCCCAGGTGCAAAATACCTCCTTCTCCTCCTCTTTCCCTCTACAAATTATGGATTTAGAAAACAGATGGAGTAATTCCTATAGAATTCAACCCACCAAAGTACAAATAGCAGACATGAATGACCACTTCAACTGCTCTTAGATAGAGAGGTAGACATCTTTGAAGCTTACAATAATGACCTCCAACATCTAAGAAGCCATTTAGGAGAAACCTTCTAGGGAGCACGTAGAGTTAAAAATAGGTAACGCATTAAGGGAGTTGCTAGTGCCATTCTGCTCCCTTTCTCAAAGCATTTTTTTTAATTACCTTGCAATTTCTATTCAACACTTTTGTCACTCGAAAACTACACACAGCCTTTAAACAGGGGTCTTTGAGAGACAATTGATACCTTCTTGTCAGCGTTTCCTCAGAAAGATTGTCTAAGTTGATCTTCCCCCCCCCATCCCTTCTCTAGACTCTCCTGTATTGGTCTATACCTCATTTCCAGTCTGCTTGTTAACTTGCTACAATTTTGTCCTTTGCAAGTTTCACATCCTCCTAGCTACTGAAAGCATAGGAACAAAATTATTAGTATTAAAATTCTCACAATGAGAACCTTATTAAGTGGGCTCTACAAATTGTCTTGTCCAGATATTTTCTGTAAAGCAATTTCTTAATACCACTGTTCACATCAGTTTAGCTAAGAAAGAGTAATCAACATACCTTCACTGCTGCACCTCTGTCCTCAAAATGAACAAAAGCATAATCCTTCAATTTCTTTACTCTTTCCAGCTTTCCAAATTCAGAAAAGGATTTCTCAAGAATTTCTTCTGTCACAGTAGTGGCCAAGTTTCTTACAAATAAAACTTTCACCTGGTAAAAAAAATGAGAAAGCAAGTTGTAATCTTTAAACATCAAACCTGAAAGGAAACTAACATAAACTAGTACGATGTTATTCCCTCCTTATCTGCATTAAGAAATTTTGGGTAACCTTCTAAATTCTGTACCTGTCAAAAGAGAACAAAAGAAAAAAAAAAAAGATAGCCTCGTAGTTACCTGTATGAAGTTTCTACAACTTCTCTCCTTCCACAGTTTCCTTCCACGACCAGAAGAATATCCAACTTTGATTTTCTGCTTCTGGGATGCTACAAATCCCAGTAAGATTTTAGTAATAGACCTCAAGAGCAGCAAAGAGTTACCCCAAAACACAGGGATAAAGGGAGCATGCCATTTACCTACACTGAACTTCACCTTCCTCTCACTCTGGAAAATAGTTTTACAAAACAGCCACTAATATTCATTATCAGCAGAAGCAGATAATGAACAGACTGCTGTGCCAATCCAATAGGATAACCCTGTGCACTACTAGTTTAAATATGAACAGAATCACAGACTGGCATGGGTTGGAAGGGACCTCTGGAGATCATCCAGTCCAATCCCCCCATCAAAGCAGGGTCACTCAGAGCAGGCTGCGCGGGATCGCATCCAGACAGGTTTGGAATATCTCCATAGACAGAGACTCCACACCTCTCTGGGCAGCCTGTTCCAATGCACCGTTATGCCTAAAGTAAAAAGTTACCCTTAAAGTTTCCTAATGTTGAGATGGAATTTCCTGTGTTCCATCTTATGCCCATTACCCTTTGCCTACAGCAGTCTACAACAGGCAACTAATTTGCAGTGCTCAGACCATGGCAGTTTGCATGGCTTACTACAAAAGTGCCCTCCAATTGCTTTTTATGCCTCAAAACTAGCCTTGCTGAGCTGCAACAAATATCTGTCACTATGGCATACAGAAATTCCTCCCAAAGCACAAGAGCACCCTGTTAAGGTTTTACTTACCTTTGCCATGACTTCTGGATCAGGTTCCTCTACTGGATCGGCCCATTCCACTGTCACAACATTTCCCCAGACTTTTACTTTCCCACTCATCAGGCGGCGGCGAGCTTGTGCTGCTGACTTGTGATCCTCATATTCCAAGAAGCAGAATCCTCGATTCTTCTTTTTATCATCAGGTTGATGATACAAGATTACATCCACCAAACCCTCTGAAAAACAGTTCTTTAGTATCAAACTTCAAAAGGAAAAAAAAAACAAACCCTAGTCTACTCTAAAACACCTTCACTTTTTTTTTCTTGTAATACATAGCATTGAATTTAACTCCTGAAAGGGAGAGGGAGCATAGGAAAAGCAAAACAAAAGATATTGATCCAATTTGCCCAGAAACAGGTCACCTAACACATTAAATTTTCCAGGACAAACTTACCTCACAGTTAGGCCCTGCAAAACATCAAGCTAAACAGTTCACATAGTGTAAGTTTTTTATATTTTGTTTTACCATTTTGACATTTTTGAAAAGCAGTCAGCATTAGTATGTGGCACCTCCTCGCCTCCAGGGGAAGCTGAAAAGAATTTCTTCCACATCTCTCCAAAAAGGAGAGATAACTAAATGAATATTCACTTTCCGTTTTCACCGTTTCCCTGAAGTACTTATAAATAGCAATCCTCAAAAAAAAGAAGCAGTAGGTTAAAACTCTCCTACAGGAACAAGAAGCAGTGATCAAGGTTTCAGTATCTTATTTAAAGCAGAAGCATCCTTCCAGTGGTGAGCCGACTTTTCTTCCTGCTTACTGCATATACTGGGGAACAACACTGAAGAACTGGGACGGGAATTAACCTGTCATTAACTATTTCTACAATAACATTCCCTCTAAATTGACTTAGTATTCCCCCCTCCCCATCATTCCTCAGCTATACCTTTTTTTGAGGCTCCCCGAAAGCTACTCAAGTGTGAAAGCAGAATCTACTGTAGATCCAGTTACAAATACAGAGCCTTCAACAGGAAGCTAGAAGAGGTAACAGAATTAGACCTTCACTTTCTTCTGAGTTCATTTGTACTGCTTCCATCTCAAATTGTAAACCTACAACATCATTCATTTAACAATCAGCAAAACAGACACTAGTCCCTCTGCATTACACCATAAAATGTATCTGATACAGAAAATTTCTACCAGAAACAAACTTGGAATCCAACTTAGAAATAGTTTTAGTGACAGCTGAACACATCTATCAAACAACTAGACCTACAAAACAGAGAGACTGGGTGGAATTTTGGGATAAGTGTGACAAACTCGTTAAAAAGGTCTTACCTGTGACTTTACCGAACTCTTCCAATATGTTTTCTTTAGTCTTATTCTTTGGAATTGACCCAACAAATAACCTGTTGTTTGCCACAGATATGCATACTCCAAGGTGCTTCCCAGGACGGATTTCATAGTTGTCACACTGAGAAAACAAAAAGCCATTCATTTGCTTTATCCAGAATAATGTGGATAACAAGATCCCTATAATCATGAAATCACCTATTTTCTTCATGATCTACTATTTTTATACATAGGATACTGAATTCACATTGCAAGAGAATTACTAGAACTGGAATATTTGGGTCAAGATTCACTTGGACAAATGTTGCCGAGCTTAGGTTTTCCTTAGAAACTTTAGAAGTTATGTTGAATGGAAAGCTAGAACTAAACTCATGTACAAGGAAAAAGGTGTAACAGATAGAAACTGCATGGGGTGAATTCATTCACCTACTGTTTATCTCAGGCTTGAAATATCTTTTTAGACTACTGGTGACTGCTTCCCATGCTGGAACTCAATGTCAGTCATTGTTGCTGTTTTTAATAAGCATTCAAAATTATTGTAGTGATTAGTTTTACACAGCATTATAGATACTATGAGTTCTTCCACTTTACTTTGACAGCTTTTGAACACTGAGCATATTTGGTGTGAGATACTTAAAAGTCCAAATTAATGTGTGATCTTGTCCCCACCACCAGGGATTTTTTTTTGACCTTGTAAATGCTAGGACTCTAGAAATTTTACTGTTAAGTTTTAAACCTTCTTATTAAAAAAAAAAAAATTAGCCCACTGCTTTGTGCTTGTGACCACAGTTGGACTACAACACTAACACTCCCAATAGGTCTTCAAAGGTACAAGAGTTCAACCTTAAAAAAAAAAAGAAAGAATTCAAGACAGACATCATCTTTGTTTTCGGTAGGATTTTCAAACGCATACTAAGAGGACAGACATTTGATCATCAGCCAACTTCTGAAAATCTCATGTAATTCTTTAAAAGCAAGTTTTCAGCCATTTTTACCCTTGCTAAGACACAGTCATACAGATGACAGAGTAACACCTTCAGTAAGTAAACTTCTTCATATTCAAGAACAACGTTCAGGTACCACAGGCTATAAAATAAGATGACTTTAAGGAAGACAAAGCCATCTCAGAATATTGCTTCACATACAACAGTGATTCATAACACAACAAAACTCTGTGTTCAAGTGCCGTTGAACTTAATCTGAATCCTCTTTTCAAATTACACTTTATCCTACCCTACAAAGACATTTTATCTACAAACATTTTCATTTCCACTAGTACCTGCAAACACAAGCAGAAGGCCCACCTAGTGTAGAGAAACCAAGACTTTGAAATTTTGAAGTTCATTTTCTGAAAGAACCTCACTTTGCTATCAAGGTTTAATTAGCTCCAAAATGTAGCAGGTGTCTGCCCCATTTTCCTTCCCCCAGTAGTCTGTGGAAAATTTTTCACCTAAATACAAGCCTGGTGCCACAACCAAATACTGGTACGGTGGAGGCGGTAGTGGGAAGAAAATCCAAATATAGGACTTAATATATTCATACAAATTCACTTATTTGGTGCAATATCCAGGGTATGGAGGCCAGTCTTCCAACAATGGCACATCGCTTGCTAAATCTCCTGTCACTTCAGCATCTGCCCTTTCATCTCCATTAATCAGCAAAAAATTAAAGTAACACCTCTGAGCGCTTTCAACTTGGTCAAGAAAAGAAAAAAGTTTCACAACAATTTTTCCTTCATAAGTAACTCATATCCGCCAACTTCAAACACCAAAACCCAGAAGCAATCAATTGCAAAAACGTATTTTGTGCATCTCCTTCAGGAAACACTTAAGTAAGTTCCAGAAAGGAAAAAAGCAGCCTAGGTAGGGACGTGCAACTCCTAACCTGGAAAAGCCTAACCTAACAACTGCAACTATTTCTAAGTATGTGAAAATATTTGAGGGAACAAACAGTGGAACATTTAGACACAATCACTCCTTCTGAAGCCCTTCAATGCAACAGAATCACTTCTTGAGTTTCTCTAGGTTTCGGGGTTGGTTTGTTTCCACCCAGCTTAACTAGGTGTTTAGGATTTTCCCCCCTTCTTCATGCAGGATCAGATTAATTCTGCTCCGGCAAAGGAGATAAAGCATTTCACCTGTTTAGGTTCAAAGTACAAGCAGTATTTCACAGCCATATCCAAAACCTTGAGATACACCTTGGTGTGCCTAATTCTACTTCATTCTCTCAGGCAGAGGCAAGGCCCAATGAACCAGGGCCTGAATCACACTGACGTCTCTCTTCTTAACTCGCATGGGATTGCTCTGTGTCCTTTCCCAAAATGACTACATGCAGGCCAAGCCAGATTTCCATGTAGTGAGCTGACTGCATGACTGTCACTGGAAAGAGCTAAAGGCCACTGTGAACCATAGCGCACCAAGTCACAGACCTCCTCCATAGCAGCAGCAAAACAAAGAATCTCTAATCAGCTCTTTACACTAGGAAAGGTGATAAAACTTAAACCCAGTGAAGCTTAAAGAACTTACTTTCCAGTTGTAATCAGTAAGCTCTTCCTATAATCACCCAAGTACTTCCAGCAGACTGCAGCATGCTAGAGCAGACTACAGTCCTAGAAGCATTATTTGTATACACTAAATCAAATCAGGAGGCAATTTTCAAGAAAGTAAAATTTTGCATCTGTCAGTGGATGCTTTAATCAAGCACTTCAAAGACTTCATTATCTAAGAGATTACCAACATGTTTGCTGTCTGCATTATCTTGTCCAGTCTGAAAATAAGTTACTTACCAGTTTGACTGCTTCCTGCGCTGCATCTTTACTACAAAAGGTAATGAAAGCGTAACCTCTGTTTTGACCAGAAAGAGGATCCATCATGAGACGCAGATCCCAAATTGGACCAGCTTTCTCAAAGAGTGGTACCAATTCATCTTCATACAAGTCTCGGGGAATCTTACCAACAAAAACCTAAAAAGGAAGAGACACTTAAACAAAGCTTTTTCAGAAATCCAAACTTACTTTCAATACTTGTAAGTTCCTGACAAAGGAAGTACGCTGCAGCATAAACCATCACAGCAGAAACTCTGTAACCATCACTTGTGGTCAACATTATTGCATATCCTATTAAGTCTTCTAAGCCTAACATTGTTAGTACTAGGTTTTACAGATGGAAAATCTGGGTGGTTTTTTTAAAACTTATATTGAAGAGGTGGTAAATTTCCAACACTGAAAAGGTAAATAGTTCTTACCTGGTTATAATTTTGGCAATTGAAAACAAAGACCTTACAGACTACATAGTTAGGTATCCTATATTAAAGCAGGCCAAGCACTTCCTTGCTCTTGCAGTATTTTCAAATCATACTGTAGCCCAATCTTCATTAGAAAGCTACAGAGATGGAAAAAAAGTCTACAAAAATCCTTAAATTACCCAATACTTGTTTTCCACTTTTAATATATACTGTAATCTCATTTCTAGTCTATATTTGTTTCAGCTTCTACCAACTGAATGTTTTTGTACTTCCCTGAGAAAATCTGGAGTCCTCACATTTTTGTTCCTTACACAGAGTGACAACAATAAATTCTAGTGAATTTTTGTTACGGAGTTTAATTTCTTCAGCTGAGGTCTCCCCAGAAAGCTTCCCCCCCTCAAATTGTTTCATTGCTACAGCTCTCCTCCGAATTCTCAAAATATCTCTATTGCTAATACAAGCAAAGCATTCCTAACACCCATTAAGATCAACTTCTATTTATTTTAACTTCAAATATTTTATGTAGTAAAAAAAAAACAACCTAGGAGTTGTCAACATTTTCCCTGTAGGCAGGGCCTTGCCAGAGTCATATCCAGTACTGAAGGCTGAGCAGGTAATTCCCAAAGTAAAGACACTCAGAATGCCCATGTAAGCATTAATACGAACAAACCCATGAAGAGAGCATGATGACTGTGACTTTTTTTTAAAAAATGTGGAATACAAATTATTTTCCTCCAAAGAAATCTAGAACTTTTGGATATTTCTTTATGTTGTACAGATACTCTGAATTTCAGTTTCCAGAACATTTCTTTCTCTTAGCTTAACTTCTGTCAGTTCAGTGTGAATGTCAAGCGACCATGGTTTATTTGCTGTTGGGGGAAAAAAAGGAACAGATTTACCATACTGAGCGGAAATCGAATGGCAGAGCCAACAGACTTTCCCCTCGTCACCCCAAAAAGCCCGCTGTCATTACCTAGATTTCATTCCAAAACACACGCACAGTTTTTAAAGACAAAAACCTGATACCATCATGGAAATGTACAAGGCAGGAACTCCACTTGCTACCAAGACAGTGAAGCCATCACTTGAACTCTCCACAAACTGTATTTCTAAGTCAGTCAAATGCAAAAGTCCACATTAAATTCTTTGTTTCAGCTGCCAATATTTCCAGCAGAAACTGAAGTGACACACCAGAACAGACTTGAGAAAGACTGAGAAAAAACCCTAATCCAAATACAAAGTCTACTTTCCCAGCTATTTAGCAAAGATTTACCATCCTGAAAGCTTCTGTTTCCTCCTTTCTTTCCAGTCTCTTCGGCTCACTCTCTACAAACTTTAGACCACCGACAATTCCGCAAGACTGCTACTACAGTTCAGTTCAGGTAATACACTCTAGGAGCTAGTACGAGAAACAGAATTAATGATTTAATTTGAATACATTCATATCTCACCTGTATTCTAGAGTAAATTCCATTTATAACAGAAGGACAAGATAACTCTGTGGGAGTAATTCACATCTAAGTGAATATGCTTTGAGCACGTAAACTTAATATGTTAATGAACTACAAGATCAATATTAGACATGACAAACACAGGGTGAACATCTTGCAAGGGTCAGAAGAAACATCTGCAATAACTTTGGTTTAGATATGGTGATAAGCCTGAACAAAGTTGCTGAAATACCAAAGAACATAAACATCAGATGTCTTGTTTAATTTTTTAGTTCCACAACAAAAGTACTGTGGAAAAACTGTAGAAACTGGATTTATCAGTGAAATAATGTAAGAGACCGTGTCTAAATAGAACGCAACTGAATCATGTCTGGGGTTTTGCTGGAATCACTGACCATTAGACTTACTTTTTCCAGTTTTGCTGCCTAAAGGACCTGTACAAAGCACTCAATTATCCCACTTTACTTCTTCCTTATTACTGTTTTAGAAGATTCATTATGAAAAGCCTTAACTAGAAAAAATTAAATTTCAGTTTCCTGAACAGCTTCATTGAACATTATTGAGGGGTGCAATACACTAGATGATGCGTCCTTCAGTTATTTCAACAACAGAGCCTCTTCTGTTGCCATCAAAAGCTAACAGAAGCGCACTGCAGCATTGCAAGAGCTTCTTCAAAACCCCTCTCCTTTTTAATAATGCTCTTCATGTGCTTTGCAGTCAATTTTTTCTAAATGCCAGATTTGAGTGTTAATTAGCGTAGGCCACACAACTGCTTCATCTCATCCAAATCTACAATTTTCATTGAAACGGAAACAGAAAAAACCTTTGAACCTCCACAGTTCTTCCAGCACGTGTAAAAGCCACATAAGCTTTGTCTAGTTCAACTCCTGCTGAGTTTATGATACCATTGCTCCTTAAGTTAGAGTTATTACAGTATCTGATCCTTCCCATTCAATTTATTGCGGACAAAAGCAGGTTAAATTGCCCCAACATCTCCTGTAGCGTATCATTCTTCAGATTGCAAGTTAGCTTCACAACCCTTCTCTGGCTTTGTTACAAATTCTGACCATGCACCCACAGAGGAGCAGATGCAATACCAACTTTCCATTCACAGAGCTACAAGTAATTTTGCATTTTTGATAACAACATTCAAAGATTATGTTTATCCTACTTACCCAGTATATTTCAGCTCTGAAAAGGACATGTAGCAATTCCTCCATTCTGTGCAGTCTAAACATGTATCTAACCTTGCACATCATCTTAGCACATTATTGGCAAATAATATATTGACAGAATTTTCAAGCTTTTACGTCACATCGCTGAAAAACACTGAAATAGAAGTCTCTCAAAACTTCAGGAGTAGGACTGACTTTATCTGGAGACCCCTCAATAAAACTGAGATGATTCCAGCAATTAGTACAGATTTAAGTCAATTACTTTCTTCACACTAGCTGCAGTGTACTGATTTTGAAAAGTGTTTTCCTCCTATCCCTGTTATAGCTGGGTAAAGGTATTTTACAGTTACCAATGAAGCCTCCTGTTCTTTATATCATGTCTTAAATGGTATTCTATTCATTTGCACCAAAAAGTGATGAACGGAAATCAAGTAACCTCCTCAATTTTTGGTTTAACATTAGTCTGGACAGGACAAACGAACATCAGATTTTTTTTACCCTCCTCTGAAGAGAAAAAAAAATCCTTCTGTTTCCCTGAATTTAACCACTACAAGCTCCTCAATGAGCAGACTGAAGATCAGGACAGAAAAATGTTATTTTAACCTGTTTAGCAAATACAGCTCAACCTTATTACATACTCCCCACAAATGCAGACACTACAGATACGATGTTGGATTTACCACCCAGCAATATCCAACTGAAACACTGAATGCTTGTCCTGTCTGCATGAAAGCTTCTTCATCCCTCTGACTAGTAGTAGACTTGTGACCAAATTTCCTTTTGCTCCTTATACACTTAAACTTGTCTTTGCTGAGACTGAATTGAATGAAATGTTTATAACATTTTACTTCCTTGTCTTGTCTGAACCTAATTTCAAAAGTTATTGAAATTGCTATGTAGATGTTACTACTGCTTATGTGTCCTCCAATGTTGCTGAACAACTGGTTTATTTCAAACCACAATAAGACAACTTCAAGTAGTTTGGCATTAAAAAGTGGAATTTAAGAATACCCAAAAAATTTCAGCATTGCTTGCACAGACGCTCTAGTAAAATGATAAACTACAATTAGCATAGAGCAGGCATACCTAAGCAGAGCTTGATAAACTATGCAAATCATCAGTTACAAAAAAATCCAAAAAATCATGCAAAAACATCAGTTATGTAAATCATCTTTCAGTTCAAGGACTCATTCCAATTATTTCCCTTTCCAAGGGATTTATTTTTCTTCATGTAATATGAATATTTCCTTTAGAAATCATCCTTACTGTGATGCATCTAAGCATCTTCGTGATAGTATACATAAAAACTTCAGCATCTCAAAGAATGGAAAATAATCTGTAACCTGAAAGATGTTCAAGAAG
>VXBO01007118.1:0-29492 GCA_013400135.1 Rhinoptilus africanus
TCCACTGACCTTGGTGCCTGCAGTTTTTCTCACATACTCACTCCTCACTCCCTGGCTGCTGTTCAGCAGTTTTTCCCCTTCTTAAATATGTTATCACAGAGGTACTACCCATCCCTGATGGGCTCGACCTTGGCCAGCGGTGGGTCCATCTCAGAGCCAGCTGGCATTGGCCCTCTCAGATACGGGGAAGCTCCTAGCAGCTTCTCACAGAAGCCACCCCTGTAGCCCCCTTGCTATCAAAACCTTGCCATGCAAATACAATAGTGAAATAATGTATACATAATCAACACTTTAATTTTCTTTACATACATCTTCTGTTAGTTTTGCTCAATACATAGCAATGAAGCACCTGTTTCATGACAGGGCCTTTTTTCCGTTTGAATTCTTGAACGCTCAGAGTAGCCATCAGTAGCCACACTCATTACTAGAACCACAGGCAAAGATGATCAAAGCATCTGAAATAGCAGCTAAGTGATAGAAGAATGCACGTAACTTTATCATACAATTGTACATCTTCCTGAAAATAAGCTTATCTGAACTTTGTTACAATTTTGTTTGGTTCTATCCCTTTAGTTTAAGGCAGAAGGGAAAAAAAATAATCAAGGACCATAAACTCAACAGGAAAAATAAGATAAAGTGACCACAGAATCTTAGTGTGAGCTCCAATTTTGTTACCTAAAACTGTAATTTAACCAGTTACAGAGAGAAAGCAATGTCATGCAACTGCCTTCCAGAGTATGGAAAAAGTTAGTTGATCGAAGGAAGATTTCTACTAACGGCAGAACAATTCCATTTTAAAATGCTGTACCAGATGGATTCATACAGCTCTACTTTTGCCAAGGTACAACCTGTATATCAATTGTATCTGCTTAGAATCTGCACAGAAAAGATCAGACTGAAATAAATCATGGAAAAAGCTGTGATAAAACCAGGTATATTGCTTTTCTTTTTATTCGACTTCTCTCCAAAAGAGCTAGACTCATCAAAGCAAATACTAGATTAAAGAAAAGTGAATATTATGGAAATAAAATCTGAATGGTAGTTAAGGAAACCAGCCAATATAAAACCATCTGAATTTGCTATCAAGCACACAAGAGTTCTACCTGAAAGAAAATTTGTGAAGGTGAAAAAATGCCAAGAATCCCCTCACAGTAGACCCAATTCATTTCAAGTTCCTACCATTTTCAAAGCAAACCAAAGATTTACTTGCCCTTTTATCCATCTGTGCCACTCACAGAAACTCAAGTCTAAACCAACATGAAAACAAAGAAACAAAACAGGAAAAAAAAAAAGCCAACAAAATTTATCTTAAGAAAACCATTTCCTATGCTGACATTAAAAAAACATATCCTGGCATTAAACATGAACATATTTAATGGAATCTGAAGGAAATGTCACTAGTCCATTCCCACTTTTCACACATTGTAGTATCTAATCATGCAGGCCCATTAAAACCTTTTTCTAGCTACGTAACTGCCACTTTTCCGAATGGAAACAATCGCGTTGGATCCATCACTTGTACAAAGTGAGCACAAGTACCTTGTTTAAACCAGATTAATCTGGAGCGGGCATTAACCACTGCCCTTGATGTAAGCTTGTCCTGGACACACTGAGCTAGCAGACCTATAAACACAGCGTCTACATAAGATCTCATGGAGCAATCGGTAACACACAAGAGGAAGTAGTTTTGAGATAAACTGGCAAAACACATTTTCAGGCTAACAGCTAAGGCATTTCCAAAAAAAAAAAAAACAAAAAACCAAACTCCAAAACCGCTTTATGCAATGAAGGCAAAGTATAAGGCTGTGACAGATCTAGGAAATACTCCTAACAGGGTTTTTTAAGTCTTACAGGGGGTCCTTAAGCTTAAGATATCTATTTGCAACATACTTTAGGCAAGTGAGAAATCTACTCAGGCTATGAAAGCCGAAAGATCAATTTTCATCAGTTTCATAACCAGTTAACTACCAAAAAGTCTGTCCACTTCTTGAAACATTTCAGCAACCCACAGTAACGTGAACCAGACCAGTAACATCAAAATTAAGCCCCTTTCAAGCAAAATTGAACAAAAACCCAAAACTGACTCAGAAAGACACTTGTGTTCTACTTGTTTACTAACCTCCATGTCACAAATTAGCACACTAAACTTATTTTACTAATTCCTCATTTTCACATGGCATATTCTCATTACTCATTACAGAAGATGGAAACATGCAAAAAGGCCCACAAATAACAAGGGCTATATAAAAAAAGCAATCCTTTCCACCAAAGTCCAAGCTGAAATCCATGACACAGTGGATCCCCAGGACCTGAGCCAGCATCACTTCTAGCCTTAACCTCCTAAACAACAAAGGGAAAGCTTCCTTGGGGGCGCATTACCTTTCTGGACATTGTTATGCAAAATTTTGGGAGCTTGGTTGTTTCACACAGAAAGTGCAGCCTCTTCTTTGTCATTCCTATTAAATGGTTAGAAAACCAGCTGATGAAGAAAAGAAAAGCATAGTACAGAAGTACACTGTACTTCCAGTTCCTCTAGCATATGCAATGTAGCTGAAGCCATTACTGGGGATTTTATTTTATTAGTTTTACTCTTTCTACATATATTTGAGAGCATATCTTATTTCCAGTCTGG
Organism: Rhinoptilus africanus; assembly: GCA_013400135.1. Lineage (NCBI taxonomy): Eukaryota > Metazoa > Chordata > Aves > Charadriiformes > Glareolidae > Rhinoptilus > Rhinoptilus africanus. The sequence goes on from VXBO01007118.1 coordinate 2,633, forward strand.
CAGTAGACAATTTTCAAATGTATTTGTCTCACACTATTATAGAACTCCCACATGAGTATGTTAAGAATCTGCACTGTCTCCAAGGGCAAGAAACAGGGAGATAAGAAAAGAAGCAGAAACAAAAAAAAACCCAGCACAGATACTTTTTGACAGCAAGGCAAAATTTTCCTTTTCTGAGTGTCAAGCTTTTTCTCTAAAAGATGAAAGGATCGCAATAAAACATCTCAAAAAATTAAACAACAAAATACACAAACTTAATTTTCTCAGCTCAAACAGCAAAACAAATGGAATCAAAAGAGTTTCAAAGAGCACAAAACCCTGCTCTTTAGCTTCCATCACCCAAATTGCCTTTTGGGGGTTTTAGACAGCTTATGATAGAAACTAAATGGAAAAATGGATCACCTTCACAGTGGTTGTGTGCACCTTGACTACCTATAATGTAGTAATACTGCCAGACACTATTCAAACCATTTCACATGAAAGGCACAGGAGCCTTCAGACGTTCACAACCACTCCTGATGACTCGGTACCCAGAGCTTGATGGCAATCTAAAAACCATTTGTTATTTCACCATTGGTCCTGACTGTTGTGCCAAACGTATACCACTGCTGGCTGCATGCAGTGTGATTGGCAATCTTCCAAACCAGCACGGCTGGTTTCAAGAGGAGCTACTCTGGCTCTTCTTCTCCAAAAGGGCTGGTCTCAAAGTAGTTCCTGGCATTGTACAGAAGCGTCAGTTTTGAGTCTCTCAGCATAGCAATACAAAATCCCTGAAAGGAACAGATTTCTTTCATCAGTACTGGCACTCAAAATAAGACCATATGTCTAAGCTATAATATGCAAAATTTTCCAACGACAGCTTATTCTTCTGGTAGGAGATGTGATTTACATAGATTGAACTTCAGGATCTGTTTCAAGATTCATGAGAAAAACTGGTTTTGTTATATTAAAAAAAAACCACGGCACTCTGCTCACAGGAAGCAAGCTTTAATTCTGCAAAGTCAGTAGCCTTCCTGGGAACACAGACCCAATTTAGTTATGCCTATCTGCCTCTCACAGGAGCCAAAAGAAGTGGCTGACTTTTCTAGAAAAATGTGAAAACAGGAAAGGCACAATAGGGAGTTGCTGGGAGCTGCTGAAAGAGCACAACAGAAGGCAGAGAAAGAGCGCAGAACCAAAATGATGTGACTGAAAGCAATGGAAGTGGAAAAGTTAAGCAGAAGGCCCAAGCAGATGGGGAATGAAAAGCCAGCTAAACAACTGAAACAGCAACAGGATCTATGGATAACTGAAAAGGAGCTCAAAGGTAGGAGTCATGGACAACATAAAACAAGTCCAACTGTGCATGGAAACACTAAGATCAGGGAACAGACATGAATGCAAATGTGAAGACTGAAGAAATCAAGCTCAAATAAATACAAGAATGAAAAAATAGGTGTTGCAAGTAAATGCCAGAAGAGCTCTGGGCTGCTGCAACCTGCTTCACACACAACACACACACACAAAGCACCTAACTTTGCTGTTTCCTCCTAATTATGCCTGGAAGAAAGCTCAAATCATACTGCAAAAGGTAACATTTCCTTTCCCAGGCAGGAGTAGGCAGCCTCAACAGCAGAGGGGATGGGCACTGCATTGGAGAGCGAGGGAAGGTTCTCCATCAGCACTGAAAAACCATAACCTGCACTTAACAGTGATTACACTTAGCTACGGATATTCACTGGAATTAATGGCCTTGGCCAAGTTACTTGTTCCCACCTAGTAATAAAGATCTAAGCTATAAGTTCACCCGTATCACCATGTCCAAACTTTTGTGACATATCTTGACAGAACAAGTATTTGTGTACATTTTTCATTTTACACGCCATGACAAGGAACTGAAATAACAATTTAATGATCCCCCTTTCCACTGGCCAGCACACAGCACTTCTACTGACTCCAGGACCCAGAGCCTCATCCCTGACTTACCCACATGGGAAAAGCAACTACTTTCTGAAAAGGCATCGCAGAAACAATTCTCATGTGCTGCACTATCCCACTGAAAGTTCACGAGGATGAACCCTGAATCCCAGTTGGTTTTCAGAGGGAATTACAAATCACACACTTAGAGGGGAATATGAGGGTCCCTCAAACAAAGCAGGTGCCCAAAACACACCGTCCACTGGGAAAGTATCTCCCAGCTTGACAAGTTTTTAAAGCTGGAATCTTTAAATTACTATGTTGAACCAGAACTATTTATTAGTCCTCTGCAAAATGAATGCTTTTGTTTAATGGCTTAAACAAGTCTATTATTAGTAGTACTATAGAAAACAATTTTAAAATCTCTACTAGATACTCTAATTTCTCCCACATGTGGGAGAATGAGCTGAGCAGCATTTAGAGATTTCTAACCCTTTTGTATTCTAAAGTAGGGACACAAGTTGTGAAAGGTACACATGCAACGCCAATAAACATGGATAATTAGAAAATTCAGGATTTGTGTGCACAGAATCCACAACATTTATCCTCCTATACATACAGGCATGTTCTTGACAAACACAGTAACCTCCTCTATGGACGATACAATTTGCCAATAAAGAAACATCTTATAGTACAAACAACAAAAGGAAAATGCAATTTTAAAGTAGAAGTAATTAAGTCCTGAAGCTTTTGTTAGAGTTATTACTGATGATACCATGGTATCTAATATCTGCCATTTCTGAAGTGCCAGTGACAGTCAAGTTTGAGATCTGTTACCTAAAAGTAGGTCAGGAGAACCTCCTGGCAGCACGCACATAGCTCTGTCCTTCTTCTTCCCATTTTCTTTCCCAGTGGATCTCGTACTCACAACTGTGTCAAGTTTGAATGCCTTTTCTTTCTTTGCTATCAGTTACACTGTTAAGGAAATCTGTCTATTCAAAACCAAAAAACAGGCAACTCACCTCCTTCTAAGAGGAATTCTACATTACAGGAAATTCACAGTCCTTCAGAAATAAAACCTTTTTGTTTGTTTGTTTCAGATGAATGTTGAATGAAAACACACAGCATTGGCAGAAGCCCACCAACAAAATCGCAGAGATTTCAGCATACTGTCTAACCCTTTAAAACAAAACTTTTATCTAGACAATTAGGTATTTTTTCACACACTTCTATTCAGACAATTTCAGAACAGTACTATAAAAGTCACCATTGTTTATTCAGTTTAAAAAGCAATGCTTATTTCTTTCTGCTTTTTGCTTTCCATAAGGTCCTTCTAAAGAGATACAGTTCTTTGATGTATGGTCTGACTTCAGGGGTTTTTTTTAAATAAAGAAATGGATTGGTAAATTCCTTAAATAATACTGCAGGCAGCTTGGATAAAAGAGAATCCAAGTAACAGAAATCACATGATTATAAAAGTCCCCTTCTTCCCTCCACTGCCCTGCAAACCCAACCACATGCTGGGCTCTGAAATGGCAGACCAGAAATTGGTAATATCTGCTTAGGTTAGCACTACTATCACTGGAGAGAGAGCAGGTCTTGACTGGTTTCTATTGTTTGGTTTTTCTTCCTTTTTTTTGTCCTTCTAAAGAGAGGAAAGCCCCAAAATGCATCCTTAGCTTTCTTCAAAATTGGTTGTCAAAGCCCACATGCCAACATTAGATAGTTTTAAGGGGCCACAGTTCACATGCCCTACATAACGCTTGTTCTTACAGGCATACATATTAGCTGGGGAAAAAATATCTTGCTTCCCCCTGTGGCAATGTTTTAGTTACAATTTAGCAGTTGTAATGAACTCTCACATCACTAAATATTTTCCTGTTAGCTTAAGTCCACAGTGAAGTAATTATTATTCCAACTTGTTTTCCTTTTTTCTGACTTTGTCATCATGAGTCTGCATTTTCTACACACCATCCCACTAGCTACTGGTAGACAGCAGTAAGGTCCCCCCATGCCTTCTCTAGTCTGAACAAACACAGTTCTCTCAGCCCCTCCTCATACATCCCGTGCTCCATCCTCCTGACCATCTTGGTGGCCCTGCACTGGACTAGCTCCAGCACATCCATGTCTTGCAGTGGGGAGTCCCAAGCTGGATGCTGTACTCCAGATGTGCTCTCACAAGTGCTGTGTGGAGCGGAAGAAGCACTTGCCTTGATGTGCTGGCTATACTTTTGCTAACCAGTCCAGTTTGCAGTTGGCCACCTTTGCTGCAAGGGCACACTGGAACTAGAAATATTTATAGCACCAGCATGGCTTTTTTGTTTCAGCACAACATATATAATTAGAGACAGACACATTTTTTTTTCTTATTATTTCTAGTGTGTTCACTCATACCATTTTGGCTATATAGAAATAAAATCTAAAGGATTTTTTAGGTCAGTTCTCACCCTTGGGCAGTTCCTACTAAAAAAGTAACACAAAAAAAAAGCCAGTGGACGTTGCAGCAGCATTAAAGTACACTGATTCTAAGCTGATTATCAAAATCACAAATATTCTATTGTTAAACAGCTGAATTTTTCACAGTACAACAATAATTCCCTACAGTATCTGTTAATTGATGAATATGTTTCTAAGGTACACTAAAGAGGTGAATTCCAGAAGGGATCATTTTCATCTGCATACAGAAAAGGAATTCAGAATAAACCAATTTAAAAAAAAAAAAAAAAACACTACAGGTGGTTTCAGTAATTGTTTCAGCTTGAACTTTGCAGATACCAAGACCTGGAGGACCTCTATGCATGCTCTTGTCCAACATAGGACCAGTCCACATTAAGCCAACAGAGATGGTTGTGACCAGGCTGGATCGCATGGAGGAAGTCACAAACTCTAGCCAAACAGTTATGCGACCAACAGCCCTGACGTACCTGCCAGCAGGAGAATGCTTTTGGTAGATCAGTCCATGTTGCCTAAGGGCAGCGGCAAAGCTACACTCCTGCAGGCATACATCCCATCTCCAAGAGAGGGCTCTATTGACACGGCTGCATATCAGCAGAGGTTCTGTTGCAGCCCTACACAAAATCACTGCCCATCCCTCCCCGAGAGAGCCTTCAAGAGCAGCTCTTCACATCATTGCCATTAAAAAAAAAAAAAAAAGTGCATCTGGTTAAATAATTTTGGTCCTGTAGCTTGTTTCTGCTGAACAGCATATGCAAGCAGCCCTTTAAACACATACACACACCAAAAACTGCTTCAGTCTGGTCAATCATTTGCAACAACATTTGTACCAAATGAAATGGAAACTAATATATAACTCTGGTTAATGCAGTACCATGACTGAAATTAAAAGCCTTGTTATTCTCCTTGCTGACTGAGAGCAGATAGCAAGGTCACACCGGTCATTTCTGAAGCAGGGAAGGGGAAACAGATTATCAGTCAGGACACTTTCCAAGAAGAACATATTTACAAAACCTGAAGCGTTCCAGCTCCTTAAATGAGGTGATTCTTGCATGCACTTCATCAACTTTCTCTTGTAGAAATACAAGAGAAAACATAACTACTCTTGAAATAAGAAAACTTTCTGGAACCCTTTCAGGCTGTGACACATTTGCAATGCTGAAGTACACGATTCATATTCTGCCTTGTTTATGAAATCTACCTCAAAACCCCTATCCAGACCTGCTCTGTATCGTACAAATTAATCTTATAAATTTTGTCAAGGATTAGTGTCTAGCCATCAGAAAGATTTACATAACCATTCAAAAACAATTTCCCAAGTGATAATCCTACATAGGATTTTTTAACTCTAGAAGGAGCTTTCTCCTAGATGTGCACACATCAGTGAACCAAATAAAAATCAGGATATATCACCGATATTAATGAATACAAACACTACCGCATGTTCTTCCTGACACTTTCTAGGAGAATTCATGGAAAAGCTGGCCTGCAGGTAGTCTCACAGGCTATCAGAAGATGCTTTACCTAAAAAGCTGGTTCTTTGTTCTTCATTTCCACATTGCGCTAAAAGAATCTCCAATATCCCTTTATTAGTTTGTTTTATGGGATTCGCGCCTTGAATGAATATGCAGAAAAATGTATAAATGGGAGGAGCTGCAAACTTTTGTCAAAGCCCATGGAGTTTGGAAGTTTAATTGATGTCTGTGCCTGCCAGCACGAGGAGCTGCGGGCAGAAGAGCATCCTGGCAGGAGGTCAGCAACGGGTGAGTGAGGCTGGGAGAATCTCCCCCATTCGAACTCTACTTCAGATGCAACTGTTTGCATCTTAAGGGCGTTAAGCAATAGCGAGAGACTCCTTATAACAAGATACTACTAGCGTAACAGCATAAAGACAGCTAGCTGTGTTATTCTTTTTAATATGTCATATACAATAGCACTTTATTAAGACATTACATGGGAAGATAACAGTAGCCATCCAACAGCTAATTTCAGCACTAGGCTTTGTTATTCTATGTTACTATATGTACTTCTACTTTGTTTTTTCCCTTCCAAATATGGCTGGAGTAAACACACAAAAACACACTGACCCAAAGATTATCCAACCCAAGTGATTAGATAAAAGTCAAGGAAAGGAAGCTGAAAATATGCTTGCTAAGGGTTTAACACGCATAGCATACAAAAACTTTTGTCAGGAAGGAAAGAGAACAGCCAGCTCTGCTTTTCTTGAAACTGAAGAGAAATTGCTGGCACCACCAAACTCTAAACCAGTTCTGGATCCTCAGGATTCAATGTAGCTATCTATGCATTGGACCCCACTTCAGTTTTGGAACATCAGGTAATGCAAGTGCAACAGAAATATTTCCATCAGTCTGGCTCAGAGCACAAAACTTTTTGATGGCTATTAAGAATTAGACCCTATCTTTGTATCCACACACACAGAGTAAGCACTGCTCCCAACCGTGACGGTTTTCCCTGAGCTATTTCAATGTGTAAGGCGAAAGACACAAAAGCATGTTGTACAAAGGCAGGTCTACATGTCAATTTTTTCAGTCTTTCACTATTACATTCTATAAATAACATATTTCTCTCAACTACAGCAAATTATCTGTAGGAAGCTAGCCAGTGCAGTTTAAGTTGCCTTTGCTATCTTAAACAATTCACTTAACTGGAGTAGATGATGGCTTGGAAGGGAAATGACAGGACACCCCTAGGAAAGTGCTGCCTGCATTTCGGTACATGTCTAATCTCACTTATCTTATTTATTTATAGGTGAAATTCTCTTATTTCTGTGTGACTAGAAGGATGGTTGCTCAAGTGGAAAAAAACCCAGTAAATGAGGACTAACTTTGAGCCACAGCAAATTCATATACTGGGTCTGATAAACAAAAAAAATTCTCAGAAAGGCTATTGTCTTCTCTTGCATGGATTTAAACCATAGCATACATCCATATACATTTAAAGCACTCAAAGAAACATTGTTACTGCAATAAAAGCCAATGGGACCTTTAGAAGTGCTTAAACTCAGACAATCAAAAGTATTGAATCTTTTATTTCTTAATTATACATATTAGGTGCATACACATTAGCTTTTTTGGCTTGAATGGGATGCAGGCTTTTGAATCAAGTTTCCTGATTGTCACCACTCACTGTATTTGGCTCATATTGTTGAACAGTCTCTTGAAGGGAATTCTTTTTGGATAAAAAGTAATTAGAAAATATGTTCCAGGAGCTCACCTAATATACCTGAGCTGTAAAGAGGCATTCAGTCCCATAGGATCAGACCACAGCTAGTCCAAAAAGTAAAAAGAAAAAAAAAAATACCCCACATCTCCCCCTCCCTGCCAAACAAACAAACAAACAAACCCTACCCAAAATTAAAATCCAGACAGAAAAGCTCAAAAAAAATTCACCTCCCCAAAAAATTCACAATAAAGTTTTAAAGAGCTCCAAGCCCCCAACTCTCCTAAAAAAATCCTTGACACTGTATACTGTAGGCATCTGGTCTATCGATCAACACTATCTGCAATTGAAGACACAGGTCATAAAGGGCAGAGTGTTTATTACTTGCACACAGTTTGCAAATCTATATATGTAAGAACATTAATTAAGATGTAAGAGATTGGAGTGGAAACTATTCTAACATGAGCATGGGGTACTGCAAGTGCTCTGTTTTTCTCTTCAAGAGAATACAGAAGAGAAAAATGTCACAATCTTTTTTATGGTGTACTTGTAATATTTCCACTGACACGTTAACATAAGCAAGAATAATATGATTAAATTATTCTGAATTGTGCAGTCATAAAGAATTACACTTGACTCAGAACAACTGCAAATTGGAAAAAACAGCCTATAATTCCAAGAGGAGCAACAGCAGCCGATTTTGGCTTTCTCCCTAAAAAGAGATTCCTGGTCAGTGGAGATTCTGACTCACCAAAATGTTTTATGCTATTTCTATTCCATTATCACTGATAAGGTCAAGCGCAGCCCCAATATGTTTTCTTTATCGTTAGCCAAACTTTATGGTTTATTCTTATCTCTTGTAAACTCCATAGCTAGCATAGCTCTAGAAAATTAGTTTCTTCTCCAGTCACCGAGACTGCTGAGCCTGTAGAATCATAGAATCATAGAATATTCATNGTGTACAGAGGTGGGGCCTCACCAGTGCCAAGTACGGGGGGATGATCACTTCCCTGCTCCTGCTGGCCACGCTGTTCCAGATACAAGCCAGAATGCTGTTGGCCTTCTTGGCCACCTGGGCACACTGCTGGCTCAGCTCCAGCCTGTTTGAGCAGACTAAAACTTCAACAAGGAAGGTGGTCAGTTAGCTAGTCAATGTCATGGAGAATACTTTAAACCTTCTTTGAAGTAGACGGCACATTCAGCAAGGTTTCAGTGCAATGGGGCAAGCTTTTCTCAGGAACCCAAAGATAAAAACACATAGGCATCCCCATTTCCTGTAAGCTATAGGTCCACCAGACTCCATTTGATTTGGTTTCATTCCATTCACACACATTACAGTATTTTGAACTTCCCCCTGCTTTGAGCAAAAATATGAACCAGATAAGCTCCAGGGGTCCCTTCCAGCCTAAATTATTATGAGATTCTGGGTCTAAGTTTGTAGGCTACTCTTAGGGCACCCAGAAACCACTGAGAATCCAAACAAACCTCAAAGCTGTAGAACAACTTCAAGAAAGTTAACTGGCATGGGAACAGCTGACAGCTGAAAATGGACAGGAAAAAAAAGGAGAACGAAAGATTCCAAAAATCAGAGACAGAAATCTAGCAAGATGATTATGAATTGCCCCCTTTTCCAGTGGGTAAAGTCAGTTATGACAGCAAGACAGACCATCCTTTCCACCTGCCTTAAACTCAACTACAGCAACCTATCTGTAGGTAGTTAGCCAGCAGAGTTTCAAGTTGCCTTTGCTAGCTTTCATCTTAGTTTATTTAGTAACAGAGGTAGGACCTACTTTAACAATTCACTCAACCGGAGCAGACGACAGATTGAAACAATTGGTGTGGAGGCTTTTCAAACCTTTCATTTATATGTCTCCTCTGCAGCACACTTGGACTGTGGCTTGCAGTTTAATTTCCATGCGCCAAAACCTCTGAGAGATCTAACGAGCTGAGGAAAGTGAAAACAACTGGCGTATAGAAAAAAAAAATACAACACCAAAATCCAAACATCACAGCTGATTTTCACTGTAGACCCAGAAAGAAGGTTTTCAACCTGAGAATTACATTTCTTTAGTGATGATGGGACTGCCCACTTAGTAGCTATTAGAATTCCTTAAAATTAATAGTAACAATTTTGCTTTAGAAACAGCCCCAGATGGCCTTCTCTCAGGCCAGACGGAGCAGGATGGGATGAGAAGTACAGTTCTGCTAGACCTTTCGCCTGCAACAGCTACTTACACAAAGAGAATGAAGCTCTAAAGAGAATGCAGTCTTGGGTTTGCCTGAATAAATATTTCCCAGCTTCTCAAGGAGCTGCTGTAGTTGCATTTCCTTTACAGAAGTGTTGATAGCTCTTTGAAAATTCCACAGCACCAGAGGAACAGAATCATAGAATCGTTCAGGTTGGAAAAGACCTTTAAGACTACCAGGGCCAACCATTAAGCTAGCAGAGGAATGAAACACACAATAACATCTCTTTTTTTTATAGTATTCCAAAACGTGTATGATGTTGCCAAGAGAGTTGTATTCAGCAGAATTTACGAGTTTGACAGAGAAGTGCTGCACATGTGTTACGTGTATGCAGATACTTCTTCCTCCTCCTGCTATTTATATAGGGAGACTATAAATGCTTATCTGAGTAACTGAAATCTCTGACTGCAGTAGATACCAACAATAGTAATCAAGTATCAGGCTGACAAACTGTCCTTGCTCCTTGAGTACCTAAAAGGTGAGTTCCCAGATCACAGGCCCCTGTTCTTATGGTAGACTTTAATCTCCTACACTTCTGCTGGAAGAGCAATGTGACAGGACTCAAACAATCCAGGAGGTTACTGGAGAGTGTCAGGGATAATGAAGAGATCCTGGGTGAGCCAGCCAGGGGTGATGCAGAGCTGGATCAGCTCTTCACAAATGAGACCAGACTGGAGATACAATAATCAATGCCAGCCTTGGGTGAAGTGACCATGGACTAGTACAGTTCAAGATCGTAAGGGGAGTGAGGAAGGCAAGTAGGACATCACAGACTGGATTTAAGCCAAAGGTAAATCATCCCTGATCAACCTGATTGCTTTCTATGGTAAAATGACTGGATTTATGGACAAGGGGAGACAGAAGATGTCATTTATCTCCCCTTAAGCAAGGCTTTCAAAACTAGCTCCCAAAAAATCCTCGCACCCAAGCTGGGATATTACAGTCTCAATGGGTGGACAACCAGCTAGGTAAAAAACTATTGTGGGATGAGGGGGCTCAGAAGGAAACAGTTAATGGATTATGCTACACCTGCAGGCCAGTAAGAAGTGGAGTGATGCAGGAGTCTGCAATGGGGCCCGTCCTGTTTAGCATTTTTATCAGTGACCTGGAGAAGGCAATGGAGCATACTCTCATCAGATTTGCAGATGACACCAAACAGGGGCAACCATGGATACACCCAAGAGCATGGCTGCCATCCAAAGGGACTTAGCCTGGAGAAATGGGCTGAACAGGAACGTTATGCAATTCAATGAGGACAAATGCAAAGTGGTGCTACCTGGAAAGTAAACAAGACAGGCTGCAATGATTCAGGCTGGTGACTGAGGAGGAACAGGCCTGGTGGACAGCAAACTGAGCAGAAGCCACCAATGTGCACAGGCAACAAAAATGGCCAACAGTATCCTGGGCTATATTACCAGCAGCATAGCATACTAACGTGAGCATAGATTGAGGGAAATGATAATAACACTTTACTTGGCACTCATTAGAATGCATTTATGATAGAGTCCAACTTTGGGTCCACAATACAAAAAAGACATCAATAAACTGGAGCAAGTTCAGTAAATGGCCACCAACACGATGGAGGCTGAAGCACATCCCCTATTAGGGAACAGTGCTTGTTCAGCCTGGAGAAGAGAATGTTTTTGGGGTACCTAATAGCTGGCTTCTCACACCTATGCTGAGGCTATCTAGAAGACAGACCTGGGCTCTCCACAGCTGTACTTTGCAGAGGGACAAGAGACAACAGGTATAAGATAAAACAAGAGAGGCTCAGACTGGATATAAGGAAAAAAAAAAATCCTCCCACAAGCACAAACAAATACAAAGGGAGTAACTCTACAGTCTCCATCCTTACTGGTTTTCAAGACCTGACAGGATACAGCCCTTAGCAACCTATTTTCTCTCCATATCTGATCCTGCTTTGAGTAGGAGGTTGGACTAGAAACCTCCTGAGATCCCTTCAGACAAATATAATACTTCACTCATATTCCTCGTGATATTACAAGATCCATCCACTAAGTAGTGTTTAGAGAGTGTTCTTCATAGTTTTAGGAAAAATGGATCATTTCTTGAAGAATCACAGATTTTAGCACCAGACACTGGAAATAACTAACTTCATGCTGAGGAATGCCAGGTGCTTTCATTTCAGTTGATTTGTATTATTATCGTTGCTGATGTTACTCTTTGAGTCAGGCTGGGGAAAAAAATGAACACACACTCACATTAGTTTCACACATGTGTGTAAGCCAGCTGAATCTGGGCCAAAGCATTGGAAAGCCTTATTGAGATAGGCCAATTAGAGTACAAGAAACACACACCCCAAAAAAATTGTTCCCCAGAATTAAACTAACATGTTTTGATAAAACTTACTAGACAGATGAAATGTCAGAGCACAGACTAAATTGAGTAGGTTAACTCATGGAAAAGGCTTAAAAAATACTGTCTTTGCAAGTTCCTTAGCATGGAAAGCTACAGGAGGGGAGTAATTTTGTTTAGAAGGTATTCTTTTAAAACCCAGGCCATGCTGTTGTGATTACTTGGAATACTTTAGTCCCATATGCTGCATCTGACAAAACCACTCAGTCATTAGCTTGCATTTTCCTTTAACTACTCATTTCATGTCAGAGTGGAATGGCAGCATACACAACCTAGAGAGGCTGAGGCTCTCTTCACGCTATGACTCAAAAGAAGAATTTCCAGCCAGAACAGCTTCTGCTCCTGCAGACGTGTATTTGTTGTTGCAAACAGAAATTTATTTGCCTGTAACACCACAGATTGTCAACTGAAGAAAGGACAGGATAGATAAGCAAAATTCCTGTTCAAGTCATACCACCTTCAGCCCAAACTGGATTGCTCACAATGCTAGTACCTGCATTCCAACACCCACAGCACCAAAATGAGGTTAATGAGGGTTTTATTAACATTATTGTTATTATTAATGAGATTTGCTGAGGATAACAGATTCACAGAATGCACAGCAGATTCACCATAACAGATCCAGCTTCAGTTTTCTACAGCTGTATGTCTAATTACTGCATTATTGCTCTGTTTTCCACATAGCAGCTTTGCCTACGTAAAGTAATGAAGTGTAAGTAAGAGGCCAGTACAAAATAAATGGGGCTTTTATGCATGTGCCACATTTCCTCATAGTATCTGAAAGATTATTTCTATGTATTAAAGTAAACAGATGCATGTAAGTATTTTCAGGGCCAAAAAATGCTTATCATTGTATACTTTGAGACTTTCACTGCTGGCAATTTGGAACACAGCCAGACAAGCGTTACCTCTCTGGAGCTCCTTATATAATTAAGTATTTTCAGGATTAGGTTCACAGATATTAATTCATCACGTAGACTTTCTGGTCACTGCTGAAATCCCATAATAGAAAAAAGGAACATGTTTTGAAATAACAAATTATTACAAACTATGGGACGATTAAGATGCAATTCAATATTTTGACATAAAATAGATTCATTTTACTGATTGTTGGAGTTATCATTCAAAGAAAATCTTACTTGCTGACTATTTACACTACAGAAACATGATTTGTAAGAATGTCATAACAATTCATATGTAAAGAAAATGTATGCCACTCCTTCTGTTTAGAGTACATACACATGCATTGGCTTTAGCATGTTTCAGAAAAGAAAAATGTTAAACAGATATCTTTGAGGGCAACAGTCAGCTCTGCTACACAAAGTATGGCAGGAGTTTTATTCAGCCTTTAGACATTTTCTGTGCAGGGCATCTTCTCTAGGGAATCAGCGTTAGAACCCTAAGTGTGGGAAAATACTTTATTTCAAATTTGTATCACTTCTGCCTATCCAATAGCTAGCAAAGTCTTCAGAGAGCTAAATATACCCTTAGAAAGTCAGTTGTCATTCACATCATCATCGCATGAATTTAAGTCCTGGAGACATGAATTCTTGCTTCTTGAAGAAGTTAAATTTCACTGAGTTAAAAAACTACCAAGTAGTGGTTAGCTGAACCCTGAAACATCTTTGCAAGAAGTATTGACCTGAGCTTCCTCTGGCATTCAGCTGTTAAATACTGAACACTTTCTCACCTCTCTTCCCACTCGGCTGGAATGGGTGCAACTCTTACCAACGCTGCCCAGGACCAAAGAGGCTTAGAGGAGGCAGCCAAGGGTCAGCTACCACTTCATCTAATTGGAACTAATCTGCATGTGGCACAGCATGGCCTGAAGCCAGCAGCAGGTTTAGCTACACAGACGGATGATTTCTTCCTCCCTATTCAGATCTTCCTTTCTCCCCCAGCATTCAGCACTGGCCACGATTTGCAGTCCCATCTAATGGATTTTTATGGATCTAGGAAACTGTAGGTGCAGGAGACTGCACATCCATTAATACCCTCTCTACTTGTAACTGCGGTACAGCAGAAGTTAGAAGGACATGCACAAAATATGTAGTACTATCAGATTAGACATGGGTCTACTTAGATGTGACTTTAAAAGAAAGAGCAGCCTGCTGACTGATTCCTGCAAAAAGTAGAAGATGATTCGCCCCACCAAGGAAAGAAAATTATAAATAGAAACTAGATTATAGCAATGCAAAGACAACATAGCAAAACATTACCTAAAAAGACTCATTATACAAAACCAAGCACTTTACACTAGTTTTCATCCTCAACAATTCTCAAATGCTGCTTGCCTTTTCAGATGAAAAAACTAAATGACTAAGATTTAATAACCACCGCAACTGCATGACCTAGTTTCCAGTCTAGTGCCCAATCTACTACAACATTTTGTCTCTCTTGCTGAAGTAGAACTCACTAATAAAAGGGGAAGAAAATTGGATGTACTCATACTCATTACACAGATCTGAAGTAAGACAAAGAAAGCTTCAGTCATATGTTTAAAGATTTGTGAAGTGTACCTCAAAGGGAACCAGAAAGGGTGTCTGTTAATTACGCACCCTTTTTAAATTGCTAGTGGAACATTATGACAACTAAACTGAACTTTCATCTAATAGAACTCATCTGTTCTTCCTACCTGTGTTTTACCCTCCACATCCTTATTGCAAAATAAATTTAGAGGACTCAGTAAGTATAGAACCAGAAGAAAGTTATTTCTTGCCATAAACTACACACAAGTAAGATGTGTAGGAAATAATGTTAGTTTGAAGGGTATGTTTCTTTATCCTACAGATGTGTTTGCTTTTTTTTTTTCTAAGAATTACACCTCAGAAGGAAGTATTCAATTTTTATTTTCTGCTTTGAGTTTATCCATATATTCCAAGAAGCGCCAGAGCTCGGTATCTCAAAAAGCCTGGCAGGAGAGCAGAGGCTCCAGTTTCATGCAGACTGCTGACCTGGAAACCTTTTGCTCTTCTGGCAAACGCAAGGCCAGTGGCTATGAGACAGAGCCAACTGGTTATCTTTCCCCAGGTAAGATGCAAAGCAAGATATTCTACTTTTCCTGCACTTAGATAAAGTGTTCCTTTCCAGCAGCTGCTGATAGCGTGGTGAAAGCCACCTTCAATGCAGAAAAAAATCAGTACAGTAAGACACCTTTTCTGATACCTGTTTACACAGACTCACCTACATTTATTTATTTATTCACACCTACAATCGATGTATTTAATTCAACCACTGCAGTGTTCTAAATGTAAGGATTTGTATGCTCTATACAAAGTAAAAAAAAAAAAAATTAGAATTATCAAGCTATTTTAAGGGACATTCCTCATCTCTTTGCCTGACCCTTGACTGACCTAATAAATAGACAGTCATTTTAAACCTCCTATCATATGAGCAAGAGGAAGGCCTTATTCAGTCTCCGCTTAGAGAAAGCAATGCAATTGGTAAGCCTCATCCTGAGAGAATCTGGTGTGAAATGTTGTATTAACAAAAAGCAACACCACCAAAAAAACCCATAAACCACACCGCTTTTATGCTCCTCTAACACTATAAAAATTGTATGCCTGAAAGTCATGCATTTGTATGAGTTAAAAAACAAACAGCAGAAGTTTTCATGTCTAGAACTCTGTTAAAAATTATATTACCTCAAGCCTGTTGTTACACATAAGCTATGCATAGAAATAATAAACCAACATTCACTGACTTCATAAATAGATCTTTGCTACACATAAACTCTAGTAAGGTTTGAATTCTGTAAAATGACTTCTACACTCAGCACCAGCCTGAAAAAACAAGGACCGCAGTGAGAAGAAGGTGGAAAGGAGGCGTCACTGGGCTTCAAAACACTCCTGGGATAGAGGCAACTTGAAACATCCCAAGACAGAGTTGTGTTGGAATCAGAAGGACAACTGTCCCATTTGGGCTCTGGACAAAAGGAAGGTAAGAATTTCAGAGAAACCCTGGGAATGAGGATGTCAAGCAGTCACCTAAAATGTATGATCTGAGGAAGACTGAAAAGCCCAGGCAGAAGGAGGAACGAACTGCTGCAAGATCTCACTCCTGCAGAAGGTCCAAGAGCCTGAATCCCAACCCCCCGGCAGAAGGCTCTTCATTCCTCCCCCAGCACTTGCTCCTAGGACATGACTTTTAACAATGGCTTATGCCTGGGAAAAACCAAAGCCACATAAACCTAAGGACCTTAAGGAATTACTCCAACTACTGCTACACCACAAAATCAAGTGTTTGAAAGGTATTTTCATAATAACTTCCTTTTGCCTATAAATAGCAGCAGATAAATTTACCTTTCAAGACACAGTATCTTGAAATCCAACAAGGATTTTATTCCATATATTTATCATGGACTAAAACTGCTGAACATGTCAGCATTGGGGTTCAATATTCTGTACTTGAAAGAATCTTAAAATGTTTTTTCAGCTATTAAATTACTTTTCTACTTTACGTAAAGAAACTCAGTTGTAACTTTAACACATTTTACAATGGCAAAAAAAGTCCTACAAAATCTCAAAAAGTCCTTCTTAAGAATTTTAGAACCATGCACTTAATAAGCTGTCAGCTGGTGAAGTACTGCATTTTAACACCTCACATTTTTAACCTGTGTTTATTAACTATTAGGTAGTAGTCTCTTCAGACCTTAAGCAAAGACAGAGTGGAGAAACCTGTGTTTAAGAAGCAAAGATGCAGGAGGACCATCAATACCTTCAAAAAGGCATGTACCTACCAACTAACACAAACAGGCTTCCTCTGCTTCGGGTGCACTGCTCCTCTCCAACCTCTCCAACAAAACATCTAACAAGACTTGAAAAGATTCAAGCCAAATCAAACCAACATTAAGCACTTCGCAGATTCAGGTCTTCATTTTACTTTAGCAATATAGTGTTCTTCTCTTCTGACTTCTATCTGTAACTATTGAGCTCTTTTGTACTATTTAGGTGAAGAGGCTTTACTGTCTCTTCCGTAAATACACCTCCACAGATGAATCTGCTTTCTAAAGTCAGGTGTCTGGAGGAAGAAATCCAGTAAGTCAGCTAGACACTAGTACTGAAAATGTTATAACCTGCTTCATAATCACCACTATGCACTCATAACCAGGACAGATTTAAGGCAAAGATGGGTTTTTTAAGTCATTAGTAAAAGCCAAAATTATTTTTGCCTTTGTGGAAAAGGGAATCATGTATTTCATAACAATTCTTGTTCTTCTCTTGCAAAGCAGTAACTCTGTACTATCCAATCTCCATGCCAAAAGGAAACTTAAAAAGTGCATCACTCATAGAGGACAAGAGGAAGAAAGCTAAAATGTGATATCCCGTCTGAACTGGATGCCAAAATCATGTAATACTTCATAGCACCTACCTTGTTCCAAAGATACACACAAGTCATTAGTAAGACAGACAAAGCTAAAATACTAACTGAAGACTGAAGACTGGGTTTATTTAAGCCAGGTTACATTGAACCAAAGGTGTCTGTAATTTTTCAAACCAATTGTAGGGTTATTTATTTTATGAATAAACAAAAAGAAGTGCAGAACACAGTGACTTTAGTTTTAATATCAAATGGTTATTAGAGAAAAAAATAGTTTTCCTAAGCCAGAAACAGGTAACAGTTCCTACTTGAACAATAAAGTAAGTAAAAACCAGAGCATAAACATGCAGTGATAAAATGCATTGCTGCTCTAAGCCTCATTTGTATTTTAAGAGCAAAACAGTGATGAATTTGCTTCTGAACTCTTAGACCAGACGACATTCTGACATATTTCTACATCTTTGGTTGGAAGCCATAAGTATTCAAAGCATAGAAGAACTATGAGGCTTTTTTTCAGTTCTACATTATGGATTCTTTATGTATATAAAAAATGCTTACTCCACGCTTCCTCCGCTTCCTCTACATTGTAAACAACCTCAAGTCCTAGACGGAGTATTGTGTTTCACACAGGAATAGGCAGGAGCAGTATCCAAGTGCACTACAGGCACTGATTTCAACAGAAAGTACACAGTGCCCACAAGGACTGCCTCCAGGGTGCCCTGTGACCTCCTTCTTCTAAGTCAGGATTTTTGCTTCCTGAATTATGCAACAAATTATATTACCAAAGCTTAAACTTTGATAAGACCAAAACTTGTTTTCTTATGTATGCAACTCAGGGTGGTTTTTTTAATTAACCCCTAAAGAAAATCTATACTGAGGAATATGCATAAAATAATTCTTATACGAAATTAATGTAGAGATCTGTTTTTAACAGAAACACATTTAGCTTTCACCGCAGCATTTTTTTTCCTCTGAAATCACCAAAAGATTTGGACTATTTGAAGTAATCTTAGTTAACCAAAAAATGAGATACCATAGCATGCAACATTTTAGATAAAATTAGACTAGTCTCAGAAAGGTCAGACTAGCCAAAAACATTTATCTTGCACACTGAACAAATTTTTCAATGTTACCTTCTAAATGGGCTGCTAGGAATCAAGTTTTAGGAAGTCTGTGGAGGTCAAAGGCACTCAAACTCTGCAAGTGACAAATGCGTTTGTTTTTTTAAAGGATTAATGTGCCAGTGTTAATTTCATGCCAGCTTGCCCTCTTGCATCCCTCTACCACTAACTTACTCTCAGTTTACACTACTAAAACCAGTATCAGAATCAGGTCCTTAGTCCTTTCTCTAATATCACCCTACACAAATTTATCATCCTTATAAAAGCCATGGTCTTATTTGTGATTATGGCTGAACCTAGATTAGATTCCCCATGGCTGGGTATCATGGCAGTCCTGGCTCCTGGAGGTCTCTGTAATGTGCATCATACTGACAGTCCTTTGAGGCAGTCTTAAAATTCCTACTATCTTGCTACGTGTCATGAAATCATGGAAATTAGTCAAAATGATAACCCAACATATTATAACTACACATCAATTTCCGTACTTGTCTGAAAGTGTACCGTTATTCTACTATTGGCTCTAGAAAAAAAAATAAAAGAAATATTTCTAAAATGTAAATTCATGGAGTTTCAGTGTGCTTGAAAGCAATCATTTACTTCTCAATTAAAGGTATAATGCTCCTTATAAAATTGCTATTGAGGGGGAGAAAGGGGAAGGTAAAGAAAAGAGCAGCTGACATAAAAGTTCAGTCTATGCAAGCTACCTAGGGTAAATATTAACAAAAACTATTTAACTATATTTTGACACTTCTTTAAAGTAATTATGAGCTGGTTTCCCCTACTTTGCTTGACTTCATGCATGACTTCCATTTTTTTCTGAGATGAACAGACATACAGCCCGCTTCACAGAGAGTTTGCACAGTTGCCATTTCAGAACCACAAGTCAATTCGGTTATTGAGAACAGCACACCCACAGTAAATATTATGCCTTAATATATTGACTGGGTAAGTCACATTTCTCATGTCTGCAAGGCCTGCTCGGAAGCAGCGCTGCTGACTTTGCACCATACCCTTCTCCATCAAGGCAGAATATTCTGGTGTCAAACCAAATTCATCCTCCCCTCTGACTAGAAACCGCCAGCATTTTTATTTAAAGATTTCAGTTCCTATGTCAGTAAAATCCTGGAAGCACCAAAGCCTCTGCCTGGTCTCTGACACATTAATGTGTAGTCTTGCTACTCCTACCTGTTCTTTAGGAAGTTTGTTCCAAGCCTCACCTATCCCAGTTTTGCAGACACACAGCTACTGTTTCAAGTTTCTCTGCAGCTTTGCTCTACAAAAATTTGGCTACCATGTATTACAAATTGGTAATCCTACAACATTTTACAGCCTTTTTTTCTGTACCAGACTTAACTCCTTGATTTTGCATTAAATGAGACAATGGAGATAATTATTGTAAAACTATTCACTGGCCTGCACTGCCTTGGCACGAAATCAAGAGAAAGCCCCTCCATGAAAGAGAAGGACATTCAAACAAAGTTTAACTAATGGCCTGCTATTGTCAAACTGTATTACTGTTTTTAATCATGGCAAAGGAGAGAGTCAGAAAAAATCAGAGATGATGAAAAGGTCTAGAAGCATTGGCCGAAGCCCCAGTGACATGGCACCTCACCGGCCAGCGCATGCACATGGCAGCAGATGTTACAACATCTGGTTTGTGCCTCTAGAGACATCACCTCTGCACCCACTTTTGCAGAAGCTAATGCTGTGGATGGTCACAGGGTGTGTTCCCTAAACTAGCACCTTTCCTAGTTATATGATGGCTTTGGATCTCACAAAACCTCCTGCTGAAGACAGACACTCCCTCATGCTCAGAAGCTGTAAGAGTGAGCCTTCCTCCAATGGTGGCCTCGGAAACTTCACTGGAAAAGTGAAGTTTTTAAAGTTCACAAATCATCATCTTTTTAACAGAAGATCATGTGTGTATACCAGCATGATCAAATATTGTACTATTTACTAAATCCAAGGGATCATTCATTTATACCTATCAATGATCTAATCAACTGATGCTTGGAACACCTCAGTGCTAATGTGGTATCGCTGCTGCTTTTGACACTTCTTCAAAACAACTACTCCACTGTAAAGTTCTCTAACATAAACTGGAAAATCCTCAAAGAAGGACCTATTAAAAGGTATTAATACCCTATTTTGGACCTCCATCAGTAACATGTTCAGGGCAATGGTCCACTAAGCCATCAGAGCCTGGAGCAATGAGACCTTCAGCCTGAAACCCCACATTAACCCCTGTGGGCCTGGGCTACGAAACCACCAGTGAGTCAGCACCGAATACACATCTCACCTGAATGGGCAAGGAAGGAAAGGGAAAGGCATGACAAAGCAATGATGGCACATTTTAACTTGGGATCACGGGTTGACAAGCAACATTGCTGTCATGCACATTTCACTTCCTCCTCTCCTCCGAGAGGGAAGCAGGGTTGGGGGAGTAAAGCCTCTGCCTGCTACAGATGCAACTTCTTTCTTTTTAAGAGACAGCTCGATACAAGAGACTGATTCAGCAGAATTGGATACATGAAGCGAGAAAGAAACAGTAAGAACTTCTGCACTCTGAGATAGGCTTTAACTGCAGAAAGCAAATATTCTCTTCTGTTTATTTTTACCTAGAAAAAAGGGCATTTTCTCAGCTAGCTCTCATCCTACTTATTGCTAGCATCCATCAATAAAATAAAATTTAAAAAAACAACTTCTGTGCCATTACAGCAACTCTATAAAACCTAGCGTAGAAAAGAACTCATTTTGAATACAAAAATTCTGTGTGCCAGGATTAATGTTTCTATTCAAGTAGCATTTATAACCAGTGGGCATAGGATTCCTCAGTCTAAAGAAAAGTCAGCTCTCTTTGTTTTCAGTTACTGAAGTTCACATGAAAATTACACAACTGAAAAGTGTTCATAATGCCTGAAACAGCTTCACAGCAAAACCGTTCTAGGTTTAAGCTTCTTGTGAAAACTCGTACCAGTATTCAGTTGCTATTACTGCTATATAGCTTCCTGCATCACTTCTCCTTTATTTTATTTGCTTTTAATTCATGTCACAGAACTTTGTTCCAAACTGGCTGTCTCAGCACTCTTTTTCATAACTGCAAGCAAAGAACCGGAGGCCAACAGGAAGAAAAGAATGTAACACCAACCACAGCAACTTACCTACTAGGTCAGGAACAAAGTGCTAGGAGGCAATGAACACTGCAAGCTGTATATATAAAATAGAAGACAATGATAAAGCCATCTAATTGAAATATTTTGTGCTTTCCCCAAGACTTTTTCCTTATTAATGTATGTATGTATGTAGGAAAAATTTGCCTTAAAGTAAGAAAGGTGGAAAAAAGCACAGAATTAATTTTTAAAGCCCCTTCACACACACTGTAAATAAAAACACTCATACAAAAAACATCCTGCATCACAACTCCCCCCTCACACCTCAACAAGGGGATTTCAAGAATGGAAAATACACTGGCAATGTGAGAAGCTCCTCATCCAGCCCTGTGGGACCCACCACTGAGCTCATGCCCTTTCCCAAAATCCAAGTGTACAAGGTAGCTGCAGTTCTGCCAGTCTACAGCTTATGGTCCTGACTGTTAAAAGAGCAAACAGCTCTGGTAGGAACCAACACCGCACTTGAAGAACCTCCTATTTTAGGTTGCTGTTCCACAGAACAGCAACTCTAGTGTCGGAGGCCACAGTAATAGATCAAAAATGCAACGCTCGCCAAACACACAGGCAAAATCGATACAAGTTCACTCTAAAAGGTTTCAGACAAAGACCAGAATGATTTGCTTTTTGTGCTAGCACAACCACACCACCATTTACTCTTGTCAAAGACCAGAATTATAGCGTCTGCTAATCCATATAAAGATCAGAACTGCTCTGCTAGGGGATCTGATGGGACTAAGAACCAGGAAATATTCGCGTTGAAAACTACAAAGTTGTAAAGGGCAAAATGTTTCTAGGAAAACAGAAGGCATAAGACAGTGAGAGTCACCAGCAACTATACCCCCAAAAGACTTCCTCGAATTATACCTTTACTTTCACATGAAGCTGATGATCTTCCAATCTAAAAGACACTGCATCATACCTACTACCACTTAATATGAAATCATCCCTTGCAATATCAAGTAATTTCCAGAAAACCTATTTTACAAATTAATAAAGATCCTTCTGATATGCCATTTTAAGGGGTATTTTACTCCTCCATCCCCAGTTTCATCAGTTTTCTTCCCAGAATCTCTATTTACAGCTAAGGCAAAAGTAATACTTGGTGAACACTGGCCATTCCAGAGAACCTAGTCAAAGTGCACACAGATTAAAATGTGAAAATATGAACATTACCAATGGAAGGAAAAAAGACTTCTAGTGCCTGGTATTTGATAAAGGAATCAGATTTATTTATAGGAACTTCTTGAGTGTTTATTCTCCTTTACCCATCAGACAGAAAAAAATCTCAGTGGAATGCTTCTGATTTTTCAGTGAGGTCTGGGTTTTCTGAGGCCTATTACAAGATCACCAACAAACGTCAAAGTCATAAGACCTTTTTTATATGTCAGCCACACCAGTCATGCGATTTTACTTTCTCAAAATCAAATTTGATTTTAGCGGAGCAACTAGCTGTACACGGAACAAAATGTATCTGTATTTCCCAAGCAGTCTCTTCCCACGGTCTGAAACGCATGAGCAAAAAGGGAAATCTATGTTTCACTTTAGCTCAGATAACAATTTCACTCAAATTAAAAAAAAAAAAAAGTTTACAATGTTTTTTTTAATTAGTACACGTAGTATGTGTAATCTGATAGGAAAGACAAGCACTCATTATCTTAATAACCCCCTAATAAACTGCTCATTCCCTCAGCCTGGAATAGATTATTCTGAGAAAGTATCACTAGAGGCATCCTTCGCTCTTTTACTCTTCCTGAGGGATCCAGTTCATCCACTGTCAGAAATACGACATTAGGATAAGTGGACCTTCGATCTGTTCCAGTATGGTTCTTATATAGTAAATCCCATAGTGAGGCAATGACACAGTGACAGCCAACGGCTAATGTCACAGCTTAGTTGAGAACCTACTAAGATCCAGGGGCATCACATTCAGGAGGGGGTAAAGATAAAAGATAAGTGCCGTTGCGGTTGGGATTAAGATTGGGAGCTCTCAGATATTCAGCAGCCCCATCAGTCAGTCTGTTCTGAAATTCTCCAGTACAACTTGAATAAAGGGAAAGAAAAAAGAGGGACCAACAGTCTACAAGTGTACGACACTCAGCAACGATGACAGCAGTCAATCAGGGGAGAGGGGTTAAAATTAAGCAGCTGGAAAGGGGAAAGAGCCCTCCACCGCTTAAGATTTAATAGAGTCACTTATTTCCTGCTCTCCGAATCACTCTGCAAGTATACAAAAGCAGCCTGGAAGGAAAGCACTCCTCCAATGGCAAAGTTTCTCAATCAGAATTTTGGCAATTAATAGAGGCTATTGGAAAAGTTTGGTACTGATGTTTACATATCTTCACATCAGGATTCTGAAAACAGGCAGCGTATGGGAAACTATGATTTGTTTAAACAATATCAAAAGGTTAAAAAAAAAAATTAAACCAAAGTTTAGTTTTAAACTATTTGTGTGCTTTAAAATCACAAACTTTTACATTCAATAAAGCATGAGATTTATAGTAAGAGTACAGCAAACTACTTTCACACTTCGGTAACTCATCAGCTTAAAGAGCCTACAACTCCCAGACAAAGGTTTACAATGCAATCTATTTCAGTGAAAAGAAGTTAAACTATGTTTGTTTTCCTTGTAATTGCTATTTACAATGTGTTTAGTTGCCTGAGGGAAAAAAAAAGACAATTACCAAATAGGTTGTAAATACACCTTTAAAGACTAGGGAGGGAAAATCTCAGACGATAATCTGAATCATGACTACTGCCCCATAAACTTGGACACATGTCCTCAAGTAATTAAACCCAGTGCATTACGGTCTGCTGTTTCTCATGATTTTTGATATATCACTGCTGCTGAGATGAGACAAAACACTCAGTGACCCTGTAAAAGTAGCAATGGTTTTGTTTGTAGGCAAAATGTCCCAGCATGGGAAAAAAAAAACAAACACAAAACCACCAAATGTTTTTAAGCTTTTCCTCCATGAGGTTTGTGTATGTTTGTGAATTACTTACAGAGTAAAACATAAAAGATCTAAGAACAGCATTGCCTAGGGTTTCAACATATGTATGTTCTAGATATTTTGCCATCCAGGTAGAAGTAGAGGGCAGGTGGAAAAGAAGAAATCTGTGTGTTTACCCTGGCATTCCCACAGCCCTCTCTCTCACTTCTTACCAGCCATCAAGGTTTAGTATAAAAAGTGACGTATGCAGTAAGTGCAGAAACCCAGCTTTACTGTTGGATGAGTGGGGCACTCAATGAATGGAGATAGGTATTTTTTAAAAAAATCTAGCTCCTTATTTCTTCTGGTTTTTCATCTGTTTTTAAAGGTGTTCAAGTATAAACAGTTCCCTGTAAAATTTTCCTTTGAACTTGGCTGGGAAAAGGAAGGCATTATTTGAGGATGCAAGCCTCACGCTGCCACATACTGCAGCGTACTTCAGCTTCACCTGCTTGACAGGACAGCTGTCTTGTCTTAAGAGACCCTGAAAACATCATTTGCCTTATTTTTCTATGAGTCACTGACAGATACCACTACGCAAGGCTTGTAGTCTACTTTTGCCAAGTATATACAAATAGGACTACTAAAACTGGCACCGTATCCAGAAGAAAGTGCTGATACCGAGGAACTGCAGCTCTTAGAGAGGGCCCAGGAGATAACAGAAAGTTCTGGCACTTCTGCTGAACTGCAAACAATCCCTGTACTTTAGAATCATTAAAGGAGATATTTTATCTACTGCAAATTGAATTCTCTGCAATCTGATGCTTGTTTAACAGCCTTGGCAATAGAAAGTGAACGGGGAGTACCGGGTCCCATACTTGCAGGCAGGCCACAAGCTATCAGACTGGCAACCGTGCTGGCAGTCCTCAACATACTTGATTTTATTGCCCAAACAGATATATATATATTTGGCAATAATATATATATATATTATGGGGTGTGCATGTGTGTATATATATATATAGTAGGGTGCAATACATCCACAATGACCAGAAATCACCTGTCTCAGTCAGAAAACTGGCTTACCCATTCTTCACCAGACCATGACCAGACTCTCCTCACAAGCATGAAGAGCGTATTTTTTCAGCCAGACTTTTCTAATTCCAAACTCTGCGTTTCCTGGGTAGATGTGTCTGGTAATTAACTTTTTCCTGCTTCTCTGCTGTATGGTTACATACATGCTATACGGCAGATGATGGGGAAGGGAAGAATAAAGCCTAAGCCACAAAATAAAGACAGACCCTTCCTTTTCAGCACCTCATCTCCAGTTATGCTGTTCAGAAGCAAAGATGTATGGTGTTTGAGGGGAAAAAGGTAGCCTTTTTCCCTCCAACTGCCCTTTATTCAATGCATTTTAGAATAAGCCCCATTTTACTTCTTAAAACAAGGTGTGTTTTTTGTTGGGTTGGCTTTCCTGGTTATTCTGCATCAGACTTTTTCCATGAATACTGCAGCTGCTTAAAAGCAATCCCAAGCCAAACAGCCTCTCCTTGGTTTCTTCTTGGGAGTTTTATATTTTGGTTAATTTTCCTTTCACCTGACCTCAGGAGACCTTCTTAGGCCTACACACATACACAGACAGAAGACAGCCTCTGAGGAAACTCTGTAGTCAAGATCCAAGACTAATAAAAGCACTATTCATCTAACTAATATATGGAGCTTTTACCGATGAGTCAACCTATCCAGTAAAACTAGAGACATAGTTTTTCTCAATTTATACAACTCAGCAGTAAGTAAAAGGATTGTATGGACTTTCTAATGCAGAGGGACAGAAGAGAGCACCATGAAAAGTAATGTGCAAGAACAAAATTGGGACTAAGGACTTGACCAAGGCTTCATGTGCTAGGTGTGGCTTATCATCCACCTTTGACTTTACCCATTTTTCATCTTGGCAGCAAACCCAGGGCCTGTCACACCAAAGCATTTAACTATCTGAACTTTGCATCTTTATCAGACCAGTGCAAACACTTACTTACTCAGCTTTATTTTTTCTGGACTAGTTGAACGCGTTTAGAAAGTCTCATCAAGCTGAATTACCATTCTTAAGCAAATGAGAGATGCGATAGAAAGGTTTTGCTGTGCTATGGCATCTCTTACAAGCTGACCG